>PVIH01024786.1:0-22023 GCA_004025045.1 Sigmodon hispidus | reverse complement strand
GCCATATTCTGCATGTCTTTGAAGTGTTTGAAGACTACCTATCTAACTGAAATATATCTTTGCATACCTACAAAAACCTAACTAACATGACTATAAGTTTGCTTATCATAGTTGACTATTAATCTGCATTTCTCAATTACACATTACAATTTTAAATGAGTTACATCAGCATCATACCTTAATCAAGAGTAGAAAAATATAAACAACATAACAAAATTAACCTTAAGTTTATATCAATGAATCAAAATCTACTTATCTTTTCTAATCATTCCTATATCATATCCTCCTCCATTTTTTTTAAGAAATTGACTATGACCATTAATTATTTATAATGAAAACAAGCATTAATAAGTAATATTTTTGGGAATTTGGATGAAGTTTTTTTTTTATTATTTTTTGTTGTCAAAGGACGATGACCATCTGATGGGGTTTTGAAGCTGGATCATCTCAATTGGCTTTTTGGAAGCTGAGAATGTTTATTTAGGTGGCCTTGGTAGATGGAACTACATTTGTCTAGAACTAATTTATAGGTTTTGATCTTTTGTGGAGACAAAAGCAGAAACTTTTTTTTTAAGCAATATATTTTTATAAACAGATTTTAAAGTCAAGACATCTTTAAAATATAAGTATTGGTTTAACTTAGCAGCCTTAGCAAAAAATTGTCTTTTTGTAATTAGCTTATTAAAAGTTAAAAATTAAAAGAACACACAACAAACATAATCTAGACTCTTTGTTTATTTGTCATTTTTATGTGGCCTTTATTGTTATTTTTATTTTTTAAGGGCTTTCTTTACCCTCTTTTGGACGCCATCTGTTGTAGTATGTTTTTCCCGGCCTGTTTGAGTCCAGAGATTTGTGACCTGGCACGCGTGTGGTGCCGGTGGTGTAGAGCCTAGTCTGTGTGCCCACAGCTTTTGCCCCCCAAAAGAAATAAATCACACGCTTATATACTTTATACTGTTTGGCCCATATCTTAAGCACATTACTAGCTTGCTCTATCTTCTTAAATCAACCCATTTCCATGAATCTACCCACCACGTGGCTTGCAGCCCGTGGCTCACCTAGATTCCTACATGCTTCTTCTTCGAAAGACAGATGGCGACTAATAAACTCCACCCCTCCTTCCTACCTGACTGCCTCTGATTCTCCACCCACTTCTACGGTGCTCTGCATGGGACCAAACAGTTTTTATTTATATCGTACAAAAAACATTCCACCACAGTCTTAATGCTGTGTGTAAGAAAATATTTGTACTGATGCTGAAGACAAAAATGCATGACATCAGTCAAGGAGAAATGCAACATCTTTCTTATTGCTCTGAGTAAGAAAACATGTGTATTGACATTGAAAATAAAATACATGTGTTCAAAGGAGAAGACAGAACAACATCCATTTTTATGCTCTGTGTAAGAAAAGTTGTATATTAATGCTGAAGAGAAAAGCACGTGTTCAAAGGAGGAGAGGAAGCACCATCTCCCTTAATGCTCTGGGTAGCAAAATGTGACTATTGACATTGAAGAAAAAAACATCTGTTCAAAGGATCGAGGAAGCAACATCTCTATTAATGCTCTGTGGGAAAAAAAATGTGTGTTTTCCAGCTGAAGTGAAAAACACATGGTTACATATGAGGCCAGAATAGAGCGTGGTCAGCCATTGTCAGCATGGTCAGTATAAGTGGGTGTGTTTAGTCAAATTTGGCATGGCTTGGTGTGGGCATCGTGCGTCAAAGTGGGTTTGATCTGTTAAAGTGGGGGAGGACATGAAAAGTGTGTATGCCCGGTCAAAGTGGACATGGCCAGTCATAGTGGGCTTGTTTAATAAAAGTATTCATGGCCTGGTGTGATTGTGGTCAGTCAATGTGGGGATGGCATGTTTTAGCCATGGTCATTCAAAGTGTCCATGCCCAGTCAAAGTGGCCATGTGCAGTGAAAGAGAGCTTGGCTTGTGAGTGCGTGGTCAGACAAAGTGGCTGTGACCTGTTGTAGCCATGGTCTGTCAAAGTGTGCATGGCAAGTGGAAATGGGCTTAATGAATTAATGTGGTTTTCACCTGGAGTGGGCATGATCAATCAAAGTGGGTGTGGCCTGCTGTGGTCCTGTTCATTCATAGTATCCGTGGCCAGTCAAAATGTGCATGTTCGGTCACTTGTGCATGGTCGTTCAAAGTATGTGTGGTATTGTGTGGGTGTGGTCAGTCAAAGTGGTCGTGGCCAATCAAAGTAGGTGTGGCCAGTGATAGTTATCGTGGTATTGTGTGGGCATGGACAGTCAAACTAGATGTGTCCAAAGTGGGCTTGTTTAATTAAAGTATTTGTGGCCTGGTGTGAGCGTGGTCAGTCATTGTGTGTGTGGCATGTTGTATCCGTGGCCAGTCAAAGTGTTCGTGGCCAGTCAAAGTGCCCTTATTCAGTGAAAGTAAGCATAGCTTCGTGTGGGCATGGTCAAAGTGGCTGTGATCCAGTGTGGCTGTGGTCATTGAAAGTGGCCGTGGCCAGTCAAAATGTGTGTGGCTTTGTGTGGCCGTGGTAACTCAAAGTGGGTGTGGCCAATCAAAGTGGGCATGGCCTGTGAAAGTAGAGATTATAGAAACTAACGTATTTCTTAATTGTCTGTGTAAGAAAATGTGTGTACCGATGCAGAAGAGAACAACTCATGTGTTCAAATGAAGCAAGGAAGCAACATCTCTCTTAATGCTCTGTGTAAGAAATTGTGTGTATGGACGTTGAAGGAAAAAACATATATGTTCAAACGAGGAGAGAAAGCAATATCTCTTAATGCTCTGTGTAAAAAAACATGTGTATTGATGTTTAGGAGAAAAACACATGTGTTAGATTAAGGAGAGGAAGCAACACCTCTCTTAATGCTCTGTGTAAGAAAACATCTCTATGGATGCTGAGGCAAAAAACAAATGTGTTCAAATGAGGAGTGGAAGCAACATCTCTCTTAATGCTCTATGTAAGAAAACATGTGTATTGGTTCTGAAGAGAAAAACACATGAGTTTAAACAAGTAGAAACTGCACACCCCTCTTAATGCTCTGTGTAAGAAAACTTGCATATTTATGCTGAAGAGAAAAAGACATGTGTGAACTAGGAGTGGACCCAACATTTATCTTAATGCTCTTTTAAGAAAACGTGATTATTGATGCTGAAGTGAAAAACATGTGTTCAAAGGAGGAGAGGAAGCACCATCTCCCTTAATGCTCTGGGTAGCAATACATGACTATTGACATTGAAGAAAAAAACACATCTGTTCAAATGATAGAGGAAGCAGCATCTCTATTAATGCTCTGTGGAAGATAACGTGTGGTTTCCTGCTGAAGTGAAAAACATATATGTTCAAATGAGGCCAGAGAAGGGCATGGTCAGTCATTGTGGGTGTGGTCAGTCTAAGTGTTTTTGTTCAGTCATATTTGGCATGGCTTGGTGTGGACGTGGAGCACCAATGTGGGCACGGCCAGTCAAAGTTTGTATGGTCAGTCAAAATGGGTGTGATCTGTGAAAGTGGGCATGGACATGAATAATGTATGTGGCCAGTCAAAGTGGGCTTGTTTAATTAAAGTGTTCGTGGCCTGGTGTGTGCATATTCAGTCAATGTGGGCATGGCATGTTGTGATTATGGTCAGTCAAATTGCCCATGTCCAGTCTCAGTAGCTGTGTGTAGTCAAAGTAAGCGTGCCTTGGTGTAGGCGTGGTCAGACAAAGTGGCTGTGATCTGAGAAAGTCATGGTCAGACAAAATGTGCATGGCAAGTTGAAATGGGCTTGGTCAATTAAAGTGGTTGTGGCCTTGTGTGGGCGTGATCAATCAAAGTGGGAGTGGCCTGTTGTGGTCATGGTCATTCAAAGTGGCCGTTGCCAGTCAAAGTGGGCTTGGTTTGATGTGTGCTTGGTCAGTCAATGTGGGTGTGATCGATCAAAGAATGCGTGGCATGTTGTGGCCATGTTCACAGTGGCCATGGGCAGTCAAAGTGGGCGAGTTCAGTCTAAGAGGGCGTGGCTTGGTGTGGGCATGTTCAGTCAACATTGGAGTGTCCAGTTTATGTGGGCAAGGTCTGTCACTGTGGGCATGACCAGTCCAACATTGGCATGGCTTGGTGTGGGCATGGAACACTAAAGTGGGTGTGGCTACTCAAAGTTTGTATGGTCAGTCAAAATGGGTTTGGTCGGTCAACATGGGCATTGCCAGTTAAATTGTGTGCATTCAGTCACTTGTGCATGGTCGGTCAAAGTGTACATGGTATTGTGTGAAAGTCATCATTCATAGTGGACATGGCCAGTAGTTTGGTGTGTGTGTGGTCAGTCCAAGTGGGTGTGGTCAATCAAAGAAAGCATGATATGTTGTGGTCATGGCCAAAGAGTCCGTGGACAGTCAAAGAGGGTGAGTTATGTCAAATTGGGCATGGCCAGTCAAAGTGGGCATGATGTTGTCTGGGCATGGTGAGTCAAATTGGACTTGGCGAAATTGCGCTTGTTTAATTAAAGTATTCATGGCCTGGTGTGAGCTTGGTCAGTCAATGTGTGCATGGCATGTTGTGGCCGTGGTCAGTCAAAGTCTCCTTGGCCAGTCAAAGTGGCCGTATTCAGTCAAAGTAAGTGTGGCTTGGTGTGGGCAAGTTCAGAAAAAGTGGCCATGTTCTGGTGTGGCCGTGGTCAAACAAAGTGGTTGTGGCCAGTAAAAGTGGGTGTGGCCCGTCAAAGTGGAGAGTATAGGAAGCAACATGTTTCTTAATGGTCTGTGTAAGAAAATTCGAGTATCCTCGCTGAAGATATAAACACATGTGTTTAATCAAGGAGAGGATGCAGCATCTCTCTATATGCTCTGTGTAAGAGAGCATGTATTGATGCAGAAGAGAAAAACACATTTGTTCAAACGAAGCAAGGGAACAACATCTCTTTTAATGCTCTATGTAAAATAGTGTGTGCATAAATGCTGAAGAAACAAACATTGTGATCAAACGAGGACAGAAAGCAACATCTCTCTTAAGGCTCTGTGTAACAAAACATGTGTATTGATATTTAGGAGAAAAACACATGTATAATATTAAGGATAGGAAGCAACAGCTCTCTTAATGTTCTGTGTAAGAAAACATGTGTATGGGTGCTGAAGACAAAAAAAAACCCTGTGTTTAAATAATGAGAGTGGTCAAAATCTCCAATATTCTGTGTAAGAAAATGTGTGTATTGACGCTGAAGACAAAAACATGTGTTCAAACAAGGAAAGGAAGCAACATCTCTCTTAATGCTCTGTGTAAGAAAATATGCTTGGTCAGTCAATATGGGTGTGGTCAATCAAAGAAGGCATGGCATGTTGTGGCCATGGTCACAGTGGCAGTGGACAGTCAAAGTGGGCAAGTTCAGTCAAAGTGGGCGTGGCTTGGTGTGGGCATGGTCAGTCAACATTGGCGTGGCCAGTTAAAGTGGGCATGGTCTGTCACTGTTCACAGGGACAGTAAAAGTAGGTGTGGTCATTCACTGTGGCCATGACCAGTCCATGTTCGCAAGGTTTGGTGTGGACGTGGACCACCAAAGTGGGCGTGGTCAGTCTAAGTTTTTATGTTCAGTCAAACTGGGAGCAGTCTGTCAACATGGGCATGGCCAGTCAAAATGGGCATGTTCAGTCACTTGTGAGTGGTCGGTCAAGATGTACATGGTATTGATTTGGTGTGGAAAGTCAAAGTGGCCAGTCAAACTTGGCGTGGCCAGTCAAAGTGGGTGTGGTCAATCAAAGAATGTGAGTCATGTTATGGCTGTGGTCAATGTGGCCATGGACAGTCAAATTGGGTGAGATCAAAGTGGGCTTGGCCAGTCAAAGTTGGCATGGCCTGTCCAAGTGGGCATGTTATTATGTGCATGGTCAGTCAAATTGGACTTGGCCAAAGTAAGCTTGTTTAATTAAAGTATTTGTGGCCTGGTGTGAGCATGGGCAGTCAATGTGTGTGTGGCCAGTCAATGTGGCCTTATACAGTCAAAGAAATCATGGCTTGGTATGGGCATGGTCGGACAAAGTGGTCGTGAGCTGCTGTGGCCATGATCATTCAAACTGGCCGTGGCCAGTCAAAGTGGGAGAGATGTTGTTTCCTCTCCTCGTTTGAACACATGTGTTTTTGTCGTCAGCGTCAATACACATGTTTTCTTACACAGAGCAATAAGAGAGATGTTGATTTCTCTCCTTGATTGAACTCATGCACTTTTCTCTTCACCATCAGTACAAACATTTTCGTACACACAGCATTAAGAGAGATGATGCTTCCTCTCCTCCTTTGAACACTTGTGTTTTTCTCTTCAGCATCAATACTCATGTTTGTTTACAAAGAACATTAAGAGAGATGTTGCCTCCACTCCTAGTTTGCACAAGTCTTTACTCTTCAGCGTCAATGCACACGTTTTCTTACACAGAGCATTAAGAGAGATGTTGCTTCCTGGCTTTGTCTGAAAACATATGCTTTTCCCTTCTGCATCGATACACACATTTTCTTACACAGAGCTTTAAAAAACATGTTACTTCCTATACTTTCCACTTTGACAGACCACACCCACTTTGATTGGCCACGACCACTTTGACTTAACACAACCACAACAAGCCACACACAATTTGACTGGCCAGAGTCACTTTGAATGTCCATGGCCACACCGGGTCACGGCCACTTTGTCTGACCATGCCCACACCAAGAAACGCTTACTTTGACTGAATTAGGCCACTTTGACTTAACACGACCACAACAAGCCACACACACTTTGACTGGCCAGAGTCACTTTGAATCCATGGCCACATCGGGTCACGGCCAATTTGTCTGACCATGCCCACACCACGCCACGCTTACTTTGACTGAATAAGGCCACTTTGACTGGCCAAAGACACTTTGACTGACCACGAACACAACATGCCACTCACACATTGACTGATCATGCTCACACCAGGCCATGAATACTTTAATTAAACAAGCCCATTTTGGCCACATCCAGTTTGACTCACCATTCCCACACAATACCATGCCCACTTTGACTGACCACGCCAACACTGAACGGCCACGACCACGTTGATTGAACACGCTCACAAAATACCACACACACTTGGACCGACCATACACAAGTGATCGAAAATGCACAATTTGGGGGCTGGAGAGATGGCTCAGTGGTTAAGAGCACCGTCTGCTCTTCCAGAGGACCTGGGTTCAATTCCCAGCACCCACATGGCAGCTAACAACTGTCTGTAGTTCCAGTTCCAGGCAAAACACCAAGGCAAATAAATAAAGATGCTTAAAAAAAAAGAAAAAAGAAAATGTACAATTAGAATGGCCATGGACACTGTGAATGTCCACGACCACAACAGGCCACACCCACTTTGATTGATCACGCCCACACAAGGCCAAAACCACTTTAATTGACCAAGCCCATTTCGACTGGCCATGCACACTTTGACTGACCACAGGTACAGCAGGCCACAGCCACTTTGTCTGACCACGCCCACACCAAGGCATGCTTACTTTGACTGCACACAGCCACTGTGACAGGACATGGACAATTTGACTGACCATGGGCACAAGATGCCCATATTGACTGAATATGCTCACACCAGGCCACAAATACTTTAATTAAACAAGCTAACTATGACTGGCCACGTCCACATTGACTGGCCACACACACTTTTCATGTCCATGCCCACTTTGACAGAACACAACCACTTTGACCTATGACGCCCACACCAAGCAACACAAACTATGACTGAACACACCCAATTAGACTGACCATGCCCAAAATGGTCTGACCATGCCCTCTTCTGGCCTCATTTGAACACATGTGTTTTTCATTTCAGCAGGAAAACACATGTTTTCTTCCAGAGAGCATTAATAGAGACATTGCTTCCTCTATCTTTGAAACAGATGTGTTTTTTTATTCAATGACAATAGTCACATTTTGCTACCCAGAGCATTAAGGGAGATGGTGCTTCTTCTCTTCCTTTGAACACATGTGCTTTTCTCTTCAGTGTTAATTCACAACTTTTCTTACACAGAGCATAAAAAGGGATGTTGTTTCCTCTCCTCCTCTGAACACATGTATTTTATATTCAATGTCAATACAAATATTTTCTTACACAGAGCAATAATAGAGATGTGGCTTTCTCTCCTTGATTGAACTCATGCATTTTTCTCTTCAACATCAGTACAAACATTTTCTTACACATAGCATTAAGAGAGATGATGCTTCCTCTCCTACTTTGAACACATGTGTTTTTCTCTTCAGCATCAATTCTCACATTTGTTTACAAAGAGCATTAAGAGAGATGTTGCCTCCACTCCTAGTTTGCACAAGTCTTTACTCTTCAGCGTCAATGCACACGTTTTCTTACACAGAGCATTAAGAGAGATTTTGTTTCCTCTCCTCGTTTGAATCCATGTGTTTTTGTCTTCAGGGTCGATACACATGATTTTTTTACATAGAACATTAAGAGAGATGTGGCTTATACTCCTTGTTTGAACACATTTGTTTTTCTCCTCAGCGTCCATACACATGTTTTCTTGCAAAGACCATTAAGAGAGACGTTGCTTACTTTCCTTCTTGGAACACATATTTTTTTGTCTTCAGTGTCCATATACATGTTTCCTTACACAGAGCATTAAGAGAGATGTTGAGCCCTCTCCTTGTTTAAACACAGACGATTTTACCTTCAGCGCACATACACATGTTTTCTTACACAGAGCATTAAGAAAGATGTTCCATTTCTCCTCCTTTGCACACATATTTCTTTTCTTCAGCATCCATACACACACTTTCTTAAACAGAGCATTGAGAGAGATGTTGCTTCCTGGCTTCTTCTGAACACATATGCTTTTCCCTTCTGCATTGATACACACATTTCTTACACAGAGCTTTATGAAACATGTTACTTCTTATACGTTCCACTTTGACAGGCCACGCCCACTTTGATTGGCCACACCAATTTGACTTAACACGACCACAACAAGCCAAACACACTTTGACTGGCCAGAGTCACTTTGAATGTCCATGGCCACACCGGGTCACAGTCAATTTGTCTGAGCATGCCAACACCAAGCCACACTTACTTTAACTGAATAAGTCCACTTTGACTGTCCACAGACAGTTTCACTGACCACGACCACAACATGCCACTCACACATTGACTGACCATGCTCACTACAGGCCATGGATACTTTAATTAAACAAGCCCACTTTGGCCAGGTCCAGTTTGACACACAATTCCCACACAATACCATGCCCACTTTGACTGACCACGCCAACTTTGACTGGTCACAACCACTTTGACTGACCTTGCCCACACATTACCACACACACTTTGACCGACCATGCACAAGTGATTGAAAACGCACACTTTGACTGGCCACGAACACTGTGAATGACCACGACCACAACAGGCCACACCCACTTTGATTGATCACACCAGGCCAAAACCACTTTAACTGACCAAGCCCATTTCAACTGGCCATGCACACTTTGACTGACCACGGCTACAGCAGGCCACAGCCACTTTGTCTAACTACGCCAACACCAAGGCACATTTAATTTGATTGCATATAGCCACTGTGACTGGACATGGACAATTTGACTGACCATGGCTACAAGTTGCTACGCCCACATTGACTGAATACGCTCACACAAGACCTCGAATACTTCAATTAAACAAGCCATTCTGACTGGCCACACACAGTTTTCATGTACATGCCCACTTTGACAGAGCACACCCACTTTGACACATGATGTCTACACCAAGCCAAGTTAACTTTGACTGAACGCACCCACTTAGACTGACCATGCCCTCAATGGCTGACCACGCCCTCTTCTGCCCTCATTTGAACACATGTGTTTTTCACTTCAGTGGGTAAACACAGGTTTTCTTCCACAGAGCATTAATAGAGATGTTGCTTCCTCTATCGTTTGAACAGATGTGTTTATTTCTTCAATGTTAATAGTCACGTTTTGCTGCCCAGAGCATTAAGGGAGATGGTGCTTCCTCTCCTCGTTTGAACACATGTATTTTATTTTCAATTTCAATACACAAATTTTCTTACACAGAGCAATATGAGAGATGTTGCTTTCTCTCCTTGATTGAACACATGCATTTTTCTCTTCAGCATCAGTACAAATATTTTCTTACAGACAGCATTAAGAGAGATGACACTTCCTTTCCTCGTTTGAACACATGTGTTTTTCTCATCAGTGTCAATACTCACATTTGTTTACAAAGAGCACTAAATGAGATGTTGCCTCCACTCGTAGTTTGCACATGTCTTTAAAATCAGCGTCAATTCACACATTTTCTTACAGAGAGCATTAAGCGAGATGTTGTTTCCTCTCCTTGTTTGAACACATGTGTTTTTGTCTTCAGCGTCTATACACATGTTTTCTTACATATAGCATTAAGAGAGATGTTGTTTCCACTCCTCATTTGAACACATTTGTTTTTCTCGTCAGCATCCATACACATGTTTTCTTACACTGACCATTAAGAGATATGTTGCTTCCTTTCCTTGTTTGAACACATGTGTTTTTGTCTTCCGGGTCCATACACACTTTCTAACACAGAGCATTAAGGGAGATGTTGCTTCCTGGCTTCATTTGATCACATGTGTTTTTCTCTTCTGCATTGATACACACATTTTTTTTTACACAGAGCATTAAGAAATATGTTACTTCCAATACTTTCCACTTTGACAGGCCACGCCCACTTTGATTGGCCACAACAACTTTGACTTAACATGACCACACCAAGACATGCACACTTTGACTGGTCACACACATTGTGAATGTCCATGGCCACACCCGGTCACGGCCACTTTGTCTGACCATGCCCACAGCAATCCATGCCAACTTTGACTGAACATACCCACTTGGACTGACCATGTGCACAAGGGCTGACCACGCCCTCTTCTGCCCTCATTTGAACACATGTGTTTTTCACTTCAGCGAGTAAACACAGATTTTCTTCCACAGAGCATTAATAGAGATGTTGCTTCCTCTTTCGTTTGAACAGATGTGTTTATTTCTTCAATGTCAATAGTCACATTTTGCTACCCAGAGCATTAAGGGAGATGGTGCTTCCTCTCTTCCTTTGAACACATGTGCTGTTCTCTTCAGTGTCAATACACATGTTTTCTTACATAGAGCATTAAGAGAGATGTTGCTTCCACTCCTCGTTTGAACACATTTGTTTTTCTCCTCAGCATCCATATACATGTTTTCTTACACAGAGCATTAAGAGATATATTGCTTCCTTTCCTTGTTTGAACACATGTGTTTTTGTCTTCAGCATAAATATACATGCTTTCTTACACAGAGCATTACAGACGTTGAGCACTCTCTTTGTTTAAACACAGGCGTTTTTATGTACAGCGCCCATAAGCATGTTTTCTTACACAGAGCATTAAGAGAGGTGTTGATTCCTCGGCTTAATCTTACACATGTGTTTTTCTCCTAAACATCAATACACATATTTTCTTACACATAGCATTAATAGAGATGTTGCTTCTTCTATCGATTGAACAGATGAGTTTTTTTCTTCAGCGTCAAAAGTCACGTTTTGCTCCCCAGAACATTAAGGGAGATGGTGCTTCTACTCCTCTTTGAACACATGTGTTTTTCTCTTCAGCATTAATACACATTTCTTACACAGCACAAAAAAGAGATGTTGCTTCCTCTCCTATTTTGACCACATACATTTTGTTTTCAATTTCAATACCCATGTGTTCTTATACATAGCAATAAGAGTGTTGTTGTTTTCTCTCCTCCTTTGAACATATGAATCTTTCTTTTCTGCATCAGTACAAACATATTCTTACACACAGCATTGAGATGTTGCTTCCTCTCCTCCTTTGAACACATGTGTTTTTCTCTTCAGCATCAATACTCATATTTGCTTACAAAAAGCATTAAGAGAGATGTTGCCTCCACTCCTAGCTTGCACACATCTTTTTCTTCAGTGTCAATACACACATTTTCTTACACAGATCATTAAGAGAAATGTGGAGTCCTCTACTTGTTTGAACACATGTGTTTTTGTCTCCAGATTCATAACACACATTTTCTTTCACAGAGCATTAGAGATGTGGTGCCCTCTGCTTGTTTAAACACAGGTGTTTTATCTTCAGCGCCCATACACATGTTTTCTTACACAGAGCATTAGGAGAGTTGTTGCTTCCTCTTCTTAATCTAACACATGTGTTTTTCTCCTAAACATAAATAATCATGTTTTCTTACACAGAGCATTAAGAGAGATGTTGCTTCCTTGCTTCATTTCAACACATGTCTTTTTCTCTTCTGCATTGATACACACATTTTGTAACACAGAGCATTAAGAAACATGTTACTTCCTATACTTTCCACTTTGACGGGCCATGCCTACTTTGATTGGCGACAAAGTTTGACTTATCATGCCCACACCTTGCCACACCAACTTTGACTGGCCACAGCCACTTTGAATGACCATGGTCACAACATGCCATGTACACATTGACTGACCACGCTCACACCAGGACATGAATACTTTAATTAAACAAGCCCACTTTGGCCATGACCAGTTTGATGGTGCCCACACAATAACTCACCCACTTTGACCGGCCACGCCCACTTTGATTGGCCACAATCATGTTGACTGACCATGCCCACACAATTTGACAGACCACACACGAGTAACCGAACATGCCTACTTTGAATGGCCTTGCCCACATTGAAAGACCACGACCAGTTTGACTCTCCATAAAAATTTTACTGCCCACGTCAAATTTGGTGGTCCATGCCCACACCAAGGCATGCCAACATTGATTGGTCATGCACTCAGTGACTGATCACGCCTACTTTTAATGGCGATGCCCAAGTTGACAGACCATGCCCAGTTTGACTGACCATAAACATTTTACTGGCCATAACCACTTTGGTGTTCAACGCACACAACAATCCATGCCAATTTTGACTGTTCATGCCCACAGTGACTGATCACACCTAAATTGATTGTCCAAGTGAAAAGTGACTGACTACGCCTACTTTAACTGGCCACACCAATGTTGACTTACCACGCCCACAGCAAGCCATGCCAACTTTGACTGAACACACCCGCTTTTACTGTCCACAGCCACTTTGACCACAGATAAAACATGCCAAGCCTTCTTTGATTGACCAACCCAATTTGATAGACCACGCCCACACCAGACCATACCCACTTTGACTGGACTCGGCCAATTTGAATGACCATGGCCACACTGTATCACAGTCACTTTGTCTGACTATGCCCACTCCAAGCCACACTTACTTTGACTGCACATGGCCACTGTGACTGGACAAGGACACTTTGAATGACAATGGCTACAACATGCCACGCCCACATTAACTGACCAAGCTCAAACCATGCCACGAATACTTTAATTAATCAAGCCCACTATGACTGGCCACATCCAGTTTGACTGGCCACACACACTTTTCATGTCCATGCCCACTTTAAAAGAGCACACCTACTTTGACGCACACACTCACAGCAAGCCATGCCAAATTTGACTGAACACACACACTTTTACTGTCTACAACCACTTTGATCATGGATACAACATGCTACACATAGTTTGATTGACCACACCCACTTTGACTGATCACGCCCACACCAAAACATGCCCACTTTGACTGTTCAAAGCCACTGTGAATGACCATGACCACAACAGGCCAAACCAACATTAATTGATCACGCCCACACCAGGTCACTACCACTCTAATTGACCAAGCCCATTTCAACTGGCCATGCACACTTTGAGTGACCACGGCTACAACAGGATACAGCCACTTGGTCTGACCACACCCACACCAAGCAACATTTAATTAGCCTGCACAGGGGAACTGTGACTGGACATGGACTCTTTGACTGAGTATAGCCACAACATGCCAATCCCACATTGACTGACCATGCTCACACCAGGCCACATATACTTTAATTAAACAAGCCCACTATGGCTGGCCATGTCCAGTTTGACTGGCCACACACATTTTTCATGTCCATGTCCACTATGACAGAACAGTCCAGTAGGGTGTGGTTGGCCCATGCACAACTTGCTGGATCCTAGCTATTACATCTATGCCGCTTATGCTAATTTGGCACTCCTTACCACCTAACACCAGCTATATGCTAAAGCGGTATTACTTTGGACCTTTCACAAGCTATATGCTAATGAGGCATTACTTTGAACCTTTCACAAGCTATGTGCTAATGAAGCATTACATTATGCACCAATCACTCATCCCGGCTTACCTATATTAGCAGACTGCATTTCAGGCTTGGGGTCTTCTTTCCACCATTTTCAACTGAGCTGTACTCCAATAAATTGTGATCTGAGAAGAATCGTGAATGTGGTGACTCGTCATTCTTCAGGCCAGAAAGCGGCTCGCCACAAGTGGAGCCAAAACCCAGGAATCTTCGCACCCCGCAGAGAAGACCAATTCAGAACTCGACACACAGAGTGGACAGTCAGTGAGGTTGCTGCAGTAGAGTCTGAAGGAGATTCAGAACTGCCAGAATCAGGAAGGTTAACTGATAAGTCTCAAAGGAAAATAGTGGGACCTGCGTTAAGGAGGAAAACTCTGCTTATAGAATAAAGCAGAGAATGGGGTATCTGCTGACTAGTGGATCTAACCTGTTGGTTGTTTGGGGTTGTTTATTATATACAGGTTTTTATATAGGCAAGGATATGGGTGTAAGTTCCTCTCACCCGATTGCAACAGCTTTGAAAGAGCTGTTGAAGAGTAGTGGTGTGAGCGTTAAATTTAGTTAAGAATTAAAGGTTATAGAAGGATGAGGTTTTTAACCTCATGTCCAATTTTTTTGGCTCTTAAGGAGCTGCTTCATTAAGGTTTTTTCTGAGTCTGCTTTGCTTGCTAGCAGTGGGAGAGATAGATGGGTTAAAAGCAGCCAAGGGGGGCGGAGTCTGTAATTATGATTTGTTTCAAAACTGTGACTATTGCCTACCCATCCGTATTGCCAGCCTTGTGAGGGAATCTGTTCTTAGCCACCGGACAACACAAAAGTGTGGAAGATAGTCCTGCATGAGCTGCGTGCAAGTGTGCCACTGGCTTTTCCAGTTTTTCAAGATAACCAGGGGCAAAGGTTTCACGAACTTTTAGATTTTAAGACAGTGAAATTCCTGGCAGAGACTGTCTGCACTTATGGCACTACTATGTCTTTTACAGTAGCACAGGTTGAGGCATTGAGTAGATCTGCCATGATGCCTAGTCACTGGAGTACCTTAGAAAAAGTATGTCTCAATCCTGGGCAATATTTAGACTGGAAGTCAATTGTGACTGATCTGGCACATAGTCAGGCCCAGGAGTACGCTGCCAATGGGCAGCCAGCATGGAGTGCAGATATGCTGTTAGGGCAAGTACAATGGGTAAATAATCAGACAGCATATCCTGTGGAAGTTTATATTCAAATAAACACCATCAATATTAGGGCTTGGTGAGCAATCCCCAATTATGGAGAGATCACAGGGAACCTAACCAAAATAATACAGGGCAACACTGAACCATTTTCTGACTTTGTAGCTTAAATGATGGATGGAGCAGGACAAATTTTTGGTGATGTGGAAACTGCACTGCCACTAGTAAAGAAATTAGTTTATGAGCAATGTGCAAAGGAGTGCCAGATGGCCACTGCACCTGTATGGGTACCTCAGTGGCTTATTTCTAAAGAAAAATTGGAAGCAGGCCCTTCTATGAAATTGTTAGAATTAACGTTTAGTTTATTAACCAAGGAATTAAAAGATAAAGATTTATTTATTGCTCTAGAAAAGATATAGAAGGTAGGAGCTATTGAATTTTTAGAAGCTGTTATTCAGAATGCCCATGTTAGACCACAAAAGGTAGAAATAAGGACCAATTGCTTAAGGACTTTAAATGATTTTCAAACATTCCTTGGAGATATAAATTGGATTTGGCCATATTTGAAATTAACTCACTTTGAGATTAAACCCTTATTTGATATTTTAGAGGGAAACCCAGACCTTAAATCCCCATGCCAACTAACCCCAGAGGCTAAGATAGCACTTCCAAAAGTAGAGCAAGCAATTTCTAGGGCCCTGTTGGTGCGCTGTGATGAATCCAAGCCCATTTGGATGTGTATCCTCACCAATTTAGGCTTTCCAACTGGTGTTCTTTGGTAAGAAAAGCCTCTACTGTGGATTCATTCTAAATGTACATGGATGAGAACCTTGTCCCACTATCCATCCATGACAGCTGAGGTTTCATTACCAGGCAATAAACAATCTATTGTATCTTTTGCCAAGACACCTGACCGGCTTATAGTCCCTTATACAAAAGAACAAGAAGAGGTATTGGCTGCCACTACCTCAGAATGGGTTATATTGGTTGGTGCCTTTTCTGGTACAATTGATAATTATTTGCCCAAGAGTGAAATTTTAAGATTTGTAATTCAGCAGCCTGTGGTATTCCCTTGGATCACATGGGAGCAATCGTTGAGCAATGCCTTAACCATCTACATGAATGGGTCTAAGACTAGGAAAGGAGACTAAATGGTGCAAGGAGGCTCACCTATAACTGTTGAGTGCCGTCGAAATGCTCCCCAAAAAGTAGAATGCCAAGTAGTTTTAGAGGTTTTTAAATGTTTTCCTGAGTCTTTGAATTTGGTATCTGATTCATCATATGTGGTGAATGCTGTTAAAAATTTAGAAATTGTTTCCTATATTAAACCCTCTAGTATGGTAGCCTCACTTGTAGCAGGAATAAGAGGTGAGATTTTGCATTGATCCAATTCCTTTTATATTACCCATTACTGAGCTCACCCTGTGTTACCTGGTCCTATGGCAAAAGCCAATGAACAAGTTGATCTGGCAACGTGCGTTTTTTTGGCATTGGACTCTGAAACACAAGCATGAGAGTTTCATAGCTTATACCATGCTTCATCAGCTGTTTTAAGAACTAAATTTAAATTTTCTAGGGAGATAGCTAGGAATATTGAGAAAAGCTGTTCTGCTTGTGTCCAATTCTTGCCTGCTCAGAAAATACGGGTTAATCCCAGAGGCATTTTATCCACTTGAAATTTGGCAGATGGATGTTACCCATGTTCAGTCCTTTGGAAAGCTTCAGTATGTGCATGTCTCCATTGATACATGTTCTGGGGTAATGCACACTACACCTCTTTCTGGGGAAAGTGTTCACAATGTCATTACCCAGTGCCTTGAAGCTTGGGCCACTTGGGGCAAGGCAGATACACTGTAAACAGACAAAGGGCCAGCCTATTCATCTAAGAGTTTTGCCTCATTTTCTTCACAAAATGCAAGTGAAACATATTACAGGCCTGCCCTATAATCCACAAAGTCAAAGAATAATAGAGCATGCACATCGTACGCTCAAGGACTTTCTGCAAAAACAAAAAGGGGGAATAGCAGAGAATTGCTCCCCCAAACAAAGGCTCTCTTTTGCTTTATTCACTGTAAATTTTCTAAATTTAAGTGATAAAAAGGAAACCATTGCCGAACGTCATATGATGTCAGAACCCAACAAACAAGGCAAAGTTTTGTGGAAGGATGTACTTTCTAATCAATGGCGAGGCCCAGATCGCGTTACCGTTCGATCCAGGGGATCTTTATGTGTTTCTCCACAGAATCAGGAGCCAGTCTGGATGCCATCAAGATTGATGAGATATGTTGAGTATGACTCTTAGGATGCTGCTGATATGGATACCCCTGACTGTCTTCCCCTGATTCAGGTGGTACATCAGAATTGTTCTATGGAGACCAAAACGATGATCCTCAAGGAAAAGTTCCAGATTGCACGTTTGAATGCTACAAGATTGGATCCTGTTACACTTGAGGACTTTACTTCTTGGCTCACTGCTGCACTTTCCTTTTTCAAGGAGTGGGTGGGAGTGGGAACCTTTGCAGTCTGCTGCTCATTTAAGATCGTTTTTTGCCTCTGGCTGGTTTGCCTTATTCACATCAGAGCATGTCATGAAAAGGTCCTACTCACTCAGGCACTCTTGGCTGTTGATGCAGGGCACTCCCGTGTAGCCTGGCACTCTGCCCTTAGTGCCTTATAATGATTGTCCTTTCACAGAAAGGCTTTGGCTGCCATTGCCCCTCTATAGGAAATCATTGTCCTCTAAAACGGCCTTTGCACCCTGCCTCCCTCACTGCCCTTGCACGCAGGAAGGCATCTCTGGGAACTTCGCAGGAGAAAACAGGCTTTGAGCGGTGGGCACATCGCTGTATGGCCTATATTCTGTCTGTGCCATTAGAAAATCAAAATGGGGGAGACATAGGGTGCGATTGGCCCATGCACAACTGGCTGGACCCCAGCTATTGCATCTCTGCCGCTTATGCTAATTAGGCATCGAGTAGTGACCTATCCGATGTATCCCTTGAGGTAGTACTTTGGACCTATCACCAGCTATATGCTAATGAGGTATTACTTTGGACCCATCACAAGCTATATGCTAAAGAAGCATTACATTGGGCACCAGTCACACATCCCAGCATCCCTATATAAGCAGGCTGCATTTCATTCTTGGTGTCTTCTTACAACCATTCTCAACTGAGCTGTAATCCAATAAAGTGTGATCTGAGATTAATCATGTGTGACTTGATTTCTCATTCTGCAGGCCAGAAAACGGCTTGCCACACACATGCACTTTTACACACCATGCCCACACCAAGCCACGCCAACTTTGGCTGAACACACCCACTTAGACTGATCATGCCCACAATGGCTGACCACACCCTCTTCTGGCCTCATTTGAACATGTGTTTTAAACTTCAGCAGGAAAACACACGTTTCTTTCCACAGAGCATTAATAGAGATGTTGCTTCCTCTATCGTTTGAACAGATGTGTTTTTTTCTTCAACATCAATAGTCACATTTTGCTACCCAGAGCATTAAGGGAGATGGTGCTTCCTGTCCTCCTTTGAACACATGTGCTTTTCTCTTCATTGTTAATACACAACTTTTCTTACACAGAGCATTAAGAGAGATGTTGTTTCCTCTCCTCATTTGAACACATGTGTTTTTGTCTTCAGCCTCTATACACATGTTTTCTTACATAGAACATTAAGAGAGATGTTGCTTCCACTCCTCACTTGAACACATTTGTTTTTCTCCTCAGCATCCATAGACATGTTTTCTAACACAGAACATTAAGAGAGATATTGCTTCCTTCCTTGTTTGAACACATGTGTTTTTGTCTTCAGCATCAATACACACGTTTTCTTACACAGAGCATTAGAGATTTTGAACACTCTCTTTGTTTAAACACAGGGTGCATGCACATGTTTTCTTACACAGAACATTAAGAGATTTGCTTCCTCTCCTTAATCTAACACATGTGTTTTTCTGCTAAACATCAATACATATGTTTTCTTATACATAGCAATAATAGAGATGTTGCTTCTTCTACCATATTAACAGTTGTCTTTTTTTCTTTAATGTCAATAGTCACGTTTTGCTATATAGAGAATTAGGGGAGATGGTGCTACCTCTTCTCCTGTAAACACATGTGTTTTTCTCTTCAGTATTAATACACAACTTTTATTATGCAGAGCATAAAAAGAGATGTTGCTTCCTCTCCTCTTTTGAACACATATATTTTATTTTCAATGTCAATACACATGTTTTATTACACAGAGCAATAAGAGAGATGTTGCATTCTCTCCTTGTTTGAACACATGCATTTTTCTCTTCATCATCAGTACAAACATTTTCATACACACAGCATTAAGAGAGATGTTGCTTCCTCTCCTCCTTTGAACACGTGTTTTTCTCTTAGAGTCAATACTCTCGTTTGGTTACAAAGAGCATTAAGATAGATGTTTAGTCCTCCACTTGTTTAAACACATGTGTTTTTCTCTTCAGCATCAATACAGATGTTTTCTTACATAGAGCATTAAGAGAGATGTTGTTTTCACTCCTCTTTTGAACACATTTGTTATTCTCCTCAGTGTCAATACACTTGTTTTCTTACACAGAGCATTAAGACAGATGTTGTTTCCTCTCCTCATTTGAACATATGTGTTTTTGTCCTCGCCCCTATACACATATTTTCTTACATAGAGCATTAAGAGAGATGTTTCTTCCACTCCTCGTTTGAACACATTTATTTTTCTCCTCAGCATCTTTAGATACGTTTTCTTACACTGATCATTAAAAGAGATATGGAGCCATTCCTTGTTTGAACACGTGTGTTTTTGTCTTCAGCATCAATAAACATGTTTTCTTACACATAGCATTAGAGGTGTTGAGCACTCTCTTTCTTTAAACACAGGTGTTTTTATTCAGCCCCCATGCACATGTTTTCTTACACAAAGCATTAAGAGAAGGATGGCTTCCTCTCCTTAATCTAACACATGTGTTTACCTCCTAAACATCAATACACATGTTTTCTTACACATAGAATTAATAGAGATGTTGCTTTCTCTATCATATGAACAGATGTGTTATTTTCTTTAGCATCAATAGTCACGTTTTGCTATCCAGAGCATTAAGTGAGATGATGCTTCCTCTTCTCCTTTTATCACATGTGTTTTTCTCTTCAGTGTTAATGCACAACTTTTCTTACACAAAGCATAAAAAGAGATGTTGCTTCCTCTCCTCTTTTGAACACATGTATTTTATTTTCAATGTCAACACACATGTTTTCTTATACAGAGCAATAAAAGACATGTTGTTTTTCTCTCCTCATTTGAACACAGGAATCTTTCACTTCAGCATCAGTACAAACATTTTCTTACACACAATATTAAGAGAGATGATGCTTCCTCTCCTCTTTTGAACACATGTGTTTTTCTCTTCAGCATCAATACTCACGTTGTTTTACAAAGGGCATTGAGAGAGATATTGCCTCCACTCCTAGTTTGCACACGCCTTTACTCTTCAGCATCAATACACATGTTTGCTTACACAGAGCAATAAGAGAGATGTTGTGTCCTCTACTTGTTTAAACACATGTGTTTTCTCTTCAGCATCAATGCACATGTTTTCTGTCACAGAGCATTAAGAGAGATGTTGTTTCCTCTCCTCGTTTGAACACATGTGTTTTTGTCTTAAGCGTCTATACACATGTTTTCTTACATAGAGCATTTAGAGAGATTTTGCTTCCACTCCTCATTTGAACATATTTGTTGTTTTCATCAGCATCCATACACACGTTTTCTTACACTGAGCTTTCAGAGAGATGTTGTTTCCTTTCCTTGTTTGAACACATGTGTTTTTGTCTTCACCGTCCATACACATGTTTTCTTACACAGAGCATTAAGAGAGATATGGAGCCCTCTCCTTGTTTAAGCAAAGGTGTTTTTATCTTCAGCTTCTCTCTTCCTTTGAACACATATGTTTTTTTTCTTTAGCATCCATGCACACACTTTCTTACACAGAGCATTAAGAGAGATGTTGCTTCCTTACTTCGTTTGAACACATGTGTTTTTCTCTTCTGCATAGAATCACACATTTTATTACACAGAGCATTAGAGATGTTGAGTACTTTCTTTTTTTAAACACAGGGGCTGTTTTCTTCAGTGTCCATGCACATGTTTTCATACACAGAGCATTAAGAGAGGTGTTGCTTCCTCTCCTTCATCTAAAATATGTGTTTTTCTCCTAAACATAAATACACATGTTTTCTTACACATAGCATTAATAGAGATGTTGCTTCCTCTATCATTTGAGCAGAAGTGTTTTTTTTCTTCAGCGTCAATAGTCATGTTTTGCTACCCAGAGCATTTAGGGAGATAGTACTTCCTCTCCTCCTTTGAAAACATGAGTTTTTCTCTTCAGCGTTAATACACAACTTTTCTTACACAGAGCATAAAAAGAGATGTTGCTTCCTCTCCTTCTTTGAACACATGTATTTTATTTTCAATGTCAATACACATGTTTTCTTATACAGAGCAATAAGAGAGATGTTGTTTTCTCTCCTCGTTTCAACACATGAATCTTTATCTTCAGCATCAGTACAAACATTTTCTTACTCACAGCAGTAAGAGAGATTTTGCTTCCTCTCCTCCTTTGA
>PVIH01024785.1:0-22038 GCA_004025045.1 Sigmodon hispidus | reverse complement strand
CTCCAAATCCATCCATTTGCCTGTGAATTTTAGGATATCATTTTTTCTTACTGCTGCGTAGTATTCCATTGTGTAGATGTACCACAGTTTGTTAATCCATTCTTCAGTTGAGGGACATCTAGGTTGTTTCCAGGTTCTTGCTATTACAAATAATGCTGCTATGAACATAGTTGAGCTAATACCTTTGAAGTGTGAATGTCTGGCAGCAATTTAATATCCATCAACAGATGAGTTGATGAAGAAAACATGGTACATATGCACAATGTAATTTTAGTTAGCCATAAAAAAATAGCTAAACATTACATTTGTGGGAAAACAGCTGGAACTAGAGATCGTATATTAATTAAAATAAATCAGATGGAGAAAAACAAATACCATATGTTTTCTTTAGTGCTTGGAATTTAGGATTAAAATTATATATGCATATTTACATGTATTTTTCTAAAGTGAGCTACTAAGGGAGAAATAAGGGAGGGGAAAGAAGAAGTAATGGGAAATATAAGCATTTGATTTCTGTAATATCCATCTATATGATGTACACTTGATTTGTGTATGTTGAACTATCCTTGCATCTCTGAACTGAAGTCTTCAGCCCCTGAAAGCCTGCCTCCAGTGACATACTTTATTCAACAAGGCCACACCTCCGAAACCTCCTGCATAGCACTGTCAATTGGGGGCCAAATGTCTAAGATTATGAGGGACATTTAATTCAAACCATAATAGTTAGGATGACAATTTTCACAATGTTAATGCTTCCAATCCATGAGTGTGGGATGTCTTTTGGGGATGTTTCTCCTTTGTTGAGTAGTTTGGATGCTTCTTTGCTATAATCCCAACTTGTTAGATTATGAACCAGTTGACTAGTAGTTGGTACTCAGTTTTGGGGCCACCCTGTATTGGTATGTGAATGTGTTATTAAAAGTAGTATGGGGCTGGAGAGATGGCTCAGAGGTTAAGAGCACTGGCTGCTCTTCCAGAGGTTCTGAGTTCAATTCCCAGCAACCACATGATGTGGCTCACAACCATCTACAATGAGATCTAGTGCACTCTTCTGGCCTGCAGGCATACATGTAGACAGAACACTGTATACATAATAAATAAATCTTTAAAAAAGTATCAGTTTGACTAGGTACGACTTCTAAGCTAGAAGTAAACCTTGTGTAGATTTGTAAGATTCTCTCTGTCAATCTTCAGGAGTTTGTATAGGACACAATAGGAATTTCAGGCAGTCCTGGAGTTTCAGGTGAGATTCCTTTTGAAGTCAGTGTCCTGTGGCTGGTGGCTAGGTGACTGATAGGCAGGCAGGAGAAAAATAGTTCTGAGTGAACTACTGCTAATTCTGAGTCAGACACCATGATGTTCCAATGCCTAAACAGTGAGTTGATGATGACTGAAGGATGGGAACATGGAAGGGGGGTTGCTGGCATAACTCTTCATGTTATAAGCAGAACTGGTCCTGTCCGAGTTCTACCTGTGAACTTTGGCTGGAGCTACATGATGATAAGGCCCTGTCTCAAAAAAACAAGCAAATAAGAGAGAAAGAAGGTATGATACACTAGTCTTCAATATCAACTAAATACCACAAGGGGAATCAGATAAGAAAAATCTAGAAGAGGGGTGCTCAGGAGAATTTTCCCTTCCTGCCATTTGATGTGACACATGAGAGCTGAGATGTTATTGAATAATAGAGGGTATGTCTCTGGTGGAGAAAGCCATGGGTCTCGCAGAGCCCTGTACGAACATCACTGTAATCTCATGACAAAGAAGCCTATCAACTCTACAGCAACTACCAGGGCACTTGGTGGATGTGAACCTTTTTCTAAGACATCTTGTTTTACAGTTCCTGCGACTGGAAGCATCTTAAATGTCATAGACAGATGGACACAGTCAGTAAATGTCCTTCAGCAGCTTCAGTCAACAAGACTGACAGACCAAGGTGGAACCCTGAGGGACACAGACAGGACAGGAAGAGGAAGTGACTTATAGACACTGATGTGGGAGTGAAGGTGCTGTAAGGGAGCCTCCAGTGCCTACTCAGCCAACACTCACAGATCCTTCCAGACAAATGTCTCTGGTGGCCAACTATATCTGCGGGTGGAGTCAGGGATAATGGTAGGTTCACAATTTAGACTGCAAAGTTCTATAGACTGTGCAGAAGGTCATACCTGCCGCATCTGTCTTTTGATGATGTTCAGTGAGACTCAGCCTTTAATAAAGAACAAAAGTCACACAGCCAGGGCTATGCAGTAAGACCCTGTCTCCAAAAACAAATAAAAATAAAAGTCAGAAATGTGCAAAGATTCTGTGACTTGTTAAAAGTGCAGTAAAACAATAAAGCTCCTAGGGCTGCCTCCCCCCAAACACCTGGAGTTTTCCAAGCCTGGCTCAGCATGGACCTTTAGCTTCTGCACTTTGACCTCTTGCCTCACAGCACTGGTCATCCTCCACTGGGCTCACCGGCTCAAATGACATGAGTTTATGTCCCTTTTATCTTGAATCCACTATTTGCTTTGGATTGCATTTCTGATTAATGTTTATCATGACCCAGTTATTTCTTTGATGTAATTCTGCCTGGCCAGGCTCTTCCAAGATTTTACACACTCCCTTGACTCCATGACCTTCTCAGTCCCACCTCATTGCCCAGGAGCTGAGATTTTTGCAGTGTGTAGATGTGTGCAACTTCTCTGTGTCCATACATATGATACGTACAATGTATCCTAATTATATCTGCACTGGGGAAATTATGTGCCATGTAAGTCTATATAATAATAAAGTACTTTTTCTGCTTCTTGTTTGATTTGTTCATTTTTCCCCCTACTCACCCCCTGACTTTGCTAATATAGTCCACTTGCTTCATGGCTCTTTTCCCTAATACTAATTTGTTATGGTAAAATAATGATATTATATTAAAACTCCAGTACACTTTAAAAGAAAATTAATTTTTCACACTTTCTCAACTCTAACGCATATTGCTTCTATTTTTTCAGTATTTATGTGTATATGTGTCTTACGTTTATATGATCATATATACAATCAAATATACATTTGAATATATTGGTTCTTTTAATTAAGAGTTTCATTAAAAATTACATTACCATTTTCCTTACATTTCAGTGACAGCATAGAATTTATGTACAGAACTGATGGAAATAACAAAATATACACAGGCATTCATGAGCACACAATATCTAATATCTATACTCACACATAATATCTAATTCTACAACCTTAAGAATTCATTGTTACTCATCAAAATGGATGTTGGTGTATTTTTCTACCCAGTGTTTATAATCTTATTAGAGGTTTGTGTGTAGGAAACAGGGCTTCAGGAATAGGGATGTCATGATGAGTACTTCATCCCTGACCACTTTACTTCCCATTCTCACAATAGCCTTATGAAGTAAGTGTGACCATACTCCCATTCCATGGATGGGGAACTGATACCAGCAAGACAGCACAGACTTGAATGCAAGCAAATTGTAAAGGGTCTGTGTATTTCAGGAGACATTTCCAGCAGAGACAAAGAGGTGGCCAGAATGTGGAAGGGTTGCAAGACAGAGACCCAACACTCTCCATTGTTGTCACACCTCTCAGGAAAGAGTTGGTGGCAGAGGTCCTGATAGGTGTTTGGAAGGAAGAGTATCTAAAGTGAGAAGGGATAATACAGTGGGCTGGGCCATGTAGAGCTGCGATTCCCCTGGCGGCAGTAATGGCTTACTGGAAGGTTTTATGAGATAAAGTTCCAGAGCCTTTAAGGCATGGTTCTATATGCAGGATGCCAGCAAAAGCTGTAATACAGGTGGGCAGGTTCATAGTAAAGCAACTGACCAGAGAGCCTGAGAAAGTAGGGAGATCTGTAAGGAGACTGGGGTACTTGGGCCACAGCAAGTTTCCTGCCTGAGCATGAGCAGGCATCAAAAGCATGGATCATGTGTCTGAGATTGGAAATTTAATCTTGGAATAAGATATGGCTCACTGAGGGGGTGCCATATAGACACACTCAGAAAGAAGATAGACAGGGTCCAAGCTTTGGTTTGGTGTTTCTCAGAACCTGTTCAGCTGCCGAAGTCACCAAATCTTGTGGTTACAGAGAGCTGGTGTGCTCAACTATAGACATCCATCCTCCCACTTCCTGGTTTCTCTGTTTAAGGATAGCCAGGGCTACACAGGAAAACCTGTCTCTAACAAACAAACAAAAACAAAAAGAAAAGAAAGAGGAAAAATATGCATATACACACTGCTATTCATCACAGCAGTGTTTGTAACTCCAAAATACTACAAAAAGAATGCCCAAAATGTGCATCCAAACAATGGCAGACTTTGCAAATGTCAAAACAAACAAAAATACAAGTGAAGTTCTTTGTGAAGTTAGGATGATAATTCTGTGATCTTAGTGAAGACAGGAACTGAAGTGCAGAACGTGAGCAGCACTTCCTCTGTGTCAGGAGGGAGGGCTCTGAGGATGTACACGTGTGAACACTGGAAAGAGGAAAAGGCTGGAAATCAACGACATTGGGTAGGTACCATGAAGTACAGCAGGACACGACAGACCAAAGCGAACAGAGACAGGGTAGTAGTGAAGAGCGGGACACACTCTGTATGCCCCTGACTGTTTGGACCTTGGTAAGATGTATAGCAGAATGTTATGACTAATAAAAAGTAAACAGGATATCAAGGTGAAATACAGATCTAATGACCAGATGCATTCCAAATGACTACCAACCCTCCATGAGGAGTTAGAGGGACCAGGCAGCAACTTCAGAAACTGTAGGAAGCAGAATTTGGAACAGAGAATGCACAGCTCAAGACAAAACAAAAGAAAACAAAATCATCTTTACAGATAAAGAATACTGTCATCCCACTAGTCCATAATATTTCCTCCACTTGTTTGCATTAACCGTAATGATATGTTTTTACACATAGTGGGAGTGAAATCATGGATGCTGTATACTTTATATAATACAGGTTTGTCACCCATCAAATAGAATTTCATTAATGACTAGTGAAATGAAAGGCAAATATTGGTATGAGTTTACCATTGTAAATCACATATGTACACATAGATCCGGAAATGATGTAGAACTGTACACATGTGTCTTAGTTACTCACCTACTGCTGTGATAAGACACCAGGACCAAGGCAACTTAAGAATAACAAGTATATTGAGGGTTTACAGGTTCAGTATGTGAGCCATGACTGTCTTGGCGGGGAGCCAGGCACTAGGCAGGCAGGCATGGTGCTGAAAGCTTACATCTTGATCCAACAAGCACCAGACACACACAGCTAACTGGGGATGGTGTGGACTATTGAAACATCAAAGCCTGCCCCCACTGACACACCTCTTCCAACAAGGCCACACCTGCTAATCCTTCCCAGACAGTTCTACAAAATTGAGGACCAAATATTCAAACATGTGAACCTACGAGGGCCATTGTCATTCAAACTATCACAGAATGATGGGTTAAACATATGGCCTGGTGTCACTGCACATAGACTTGTATTTTAAATCGGTTAATCATACACACTAGAATCACTGTATATAGAACTGTATGTATATATGGATCAAATACACATACTAGGATCATATGTGAATGTGTTAAACACATTTAAAATCCCTGTACATAGAACTGTATATATGTGCTAGGATCACTGACTGTAGAACTGTCTGCATAGGTGAGTTAGACATGCCCTGGTGTCATTGCACACAGACTTGACTATGTGGATGAGTTAAATACACATGCTAGGATCATTACACATAGAATAGTATGCATGGGACAACAAACACACACACAATAGGGCCATTGAACATAGAATTGTGTTGTGGAATATTAGTTGAAGATGTGTTAATTTGTTTATGCTGTGGAACATTTGTTTAATAATGTAAAGATATGTTGCATTCTTTTAGATTGCAGTTGTTTAACTTGGAAAAGGGTGTTACTTTTTGCTTTCTTAAAACACCTGATTGTCCTAATAAAGGACTGAATGGACAACAAGTAGGCAGGGAAAAGGATAGGCAGGGCTGCCAGACAGAGAGAATAAATAGGAGGAGAAATCTAGGCTCAAGAGATAGAGGGAAGAGAGAGAAAAAGAAAAGAGGACACCAGGGGCCAGTCACCCAGCCACACAGCCAGCCATGGGGTAGAAGGAAAGAAAGACATACAGAATAAAGGTAAAAGTCTAGAGGCACAAGGAAGATGGGATAATTTAAGAAAAGCCGGTTAGAAACAAGCCAAGCCAAGACCAGGTATTTATAAATAAGAATATGTCTCCGTGTATTTATTTGAGAGCTGGGTGATGGGCTCTCAAAGGAGGAAAAAAAAAACCCAACTATAGAATTGTATATCTAGGTGGCTTAAACACACACACACACACACACACACACACACACACACACACAGGGATCATTAAAGCCTCAGAAACAATACTTATAGAGGCCAGCTTCTCATTTTGAATACTATTATCAACAAAATTCCACGGAGAGATGGCAGAGTTCAGTGTAGCAGGAACAGCAAAGAGGGGTGACGAAGGAGACCAGAGAGAAGACAAAGATGCCTGGGACAGTGCCCTGTTTTCTAGAACAACAGAACATACTATGTACTGAATATGACATTGCGTGTGGAAATCACATATGGAGAAAGGACAAGTGCAGGCAGAATTTCTTTCCCACCTGCACATTCTCAAATAACTGACATGGAGACTCAATATTAATTATAAGTGCTTGGCTGATAGATCAGGCTTATTGCTAACAAGCTCTTACAACTTAAATTAACTCATATTTTCTTATCTAAGTTCTACTAAGTGGCTCATGGCTTATTACCTCATTTTGCGTATGTCCTGCATCCTCTGCATCTGGCTGGTGACTCTCCAGACTCTGCTCTTCTTCCCAGCATTCTCCTAGTCTGGCTCTCCTCCCTAATTTCTTTCTGCCCCGCTATAGGCCTGTGAGCTCTTTATTAACCAATGAGAGTAATACATATTTACAATGCACAAAAACTGTTCCACAGCAGAAGAGCAATAAATATGCAATATTTTGCAAAAAAAAAGATAGGACTTAAATAAAAATTATCAGAAAATGCCAAGTAGAACCAAGGCACATTAAAACAAAAGCTAGTATTGCTAATCCCAACTCATGAAGGAAAGCAAAAACCAATTTAAAGCAAGGTGACAACAGAGGGTTGATATCTAGATGGACTGTTACACACATCTAGATTAACTGACTCTATACTTTTGAACTTCTCTTTTTCATATTGAGTTTACCTGAGGCTCTTGGGAGTGTACCAAAACAAGCATTACCTCCAAGCCATGACTGCAGTCCTGTGGACATTTCTTCAGTATACATTATTTTAAAGAACATATTTGAAATACACATTGCATTTTTATTGAAGAAAAAGTTTAGGGTTCATATCAGAGAACTTTTACACTAGTTTGGTAGTGGACACATGATGGGCACGAGAATGTCCTTTCTATACCTGCACATGGTGACACACCCCAAACACTACAGGAAAGTTACTGACACGTTCATCAAGGATCCCCCTGTGCTGCACACTTCCTCAGCCATGGGAACTTGGAACCAAGCCCTGGAGAGCTCTTGCTCAGGGCTTCACACTGAGGATAGGGACCTGATGGAAAAGCACAGCACCCCCAGAGGATGCAGAGGAATAGGCCCAGCTGAAGAAAGGGTTTGTGTAGGGCCTGGGCTGCAGAGACACTAAAGTGCAGACAGGAGAGGAGAACAGGGCCCAAGTGACCCCAGGGAAATGGCACAGACACAGCTGAGGGCTGCCTTCCTCTCAGGGCTGGGACCACACACTCAGTCTAAGGCCACAGCCGTCCTCAGCAGTATTCCTGACTCAGCCTGTGCTCGTGAGTCTCTCAGCTCGCTCTAGCAAGTCTTCACATTGCTCTCCTGGGACACTCGCCTGCCCACAGCTTTTGTTTCTTCCTCTGCCTTGAGCTCTCAGCCTGTAACATGGACTCTTTCATGAGCAGTGTTCAAACCCAACTCCTCCCTGTAACTGAGTCTGATGCATGGGCTTGAGATGCTGTGCTCGTGTGCATGTGCATCACCCTGAAATGCAGCGCTGCCACTTTGTCATTTGGTTTTAGAAAAGTGGAGAGTCCCTTGAGGAGTGAAATTCCTTAGTAGAAGACAAATTAGCAGTGTGGACCAAGAGAGAAAGAGGACAGTCCTTGACACTGGTAGGGTATGCATCTCTGAAGCTAATCAGGTCATCAATTAATGATTAATAAATAGAGACCTAAGAACCAATGATTATAGAATAACAAATGAACTTGTGAGTCTGTGATCAAAGTCTGTGGTAGATGTCCTTGTTTGCAGATAAGAGCTATGAGTCTAAACTTGACATGAGATAACAGTAATACTCACTAGCTTGGAAATAGCATTACTAATGGTGACAAGGCAACTTTTCCACAGCAGTGCCTGCAGGCTGCACTGAGACCCTGGGAAAGACTGTTAAGTGTGAGTTGTAAAACACCTTTCTGCTCTTTGTTCTTAAAACAGGACAAAGGTAAAGACAAATATTCCATTACAGGATAGTATCAAGCTTCATCAGATACAATAAGCAGGGGCCAGTGTAACCTCAGCTTTGACTTAGACTTGAATTTGAAACAATGTATTCATTCTGAAATTTAAAACTACTTAATCTGTCCCCTAAGGTCCTCAGCTTAAAGCCTTGTCTTGTTATAGCTGAGGGTTCTGTGGGTTGGCTTAGTTGAGGAAGTATTTAGGTATTATAATATTTAGGATTTTCTTGTGGTTTTTCCTTTTTCTTTCCTTCCTTCCATTCTCCCTTTCTTCTTCTTTCTACTCCTTCACCCCACCTGTGTGTGTGAAAGAGACACTAACTTTCAATAGAGATGTTTATAGAAACACGGGGGAGGGCTATTTACAGGACTGTAGAAACTGCATCCAAGGACTCTCGATCTCCAGGGAGGGGTGGGGCCTCACAGGTTCCTCCCCTTAATTTGTCAAATTCTGGTCTATGATGAAACTCTGGTATTGAACTCTGTGGGAGTGCATGGGAGTAGCTGTTCCTATTGGCTCCACCCACATGGTAAGAATGGTCTTCTTATTAAGGTAGTGTCCACATCATCTGGAGCTGGGGCCGGGGAGCTGAGAGGAAGCCTGGACTCTCACTAGGTCAGTTTTCTGTTTTATAACCCTGTAACATCTTCCCATCTCTGCATCACTGGTAAATAGCTTTTCAGAACTTTATGTAGCATCTGTTTAATTGTACAAAATAACTGGTTTTATCATGTGATTTTCACACATATATAAAACGTACTTTGCTCATCTCCACTGCTCATTCCCACCGATTTTCCCTGTGTTTGGTTCTGGTTCCTATAAATGTTTTGTGACTGAACATCAAGGAGCAAGTTATCTCTCCTCATTTCCCTCTCTCTGTCCTCCCTCCCTCCTTCCCCCTCCCCGTCTCCCCCTCCCCCTCTCCCTCCGTCCTCTGTCCTGTCTTCCTTCTTCCCTTCTGTTCCTTCCTCTTCTTCTCCTTCTCTTTTTCCCCTTCTGCTCCCCTGTGCTCCTCCTTCCTCTTCCTCCTTCAGCATCGCTGAGCCAAAGGGCGGGGCTCAGTGTGTTTGCAGGGAATCTAAACTCATGGGGTTGAGGACAGTGAGGAGGAGCCCTGGCTAGTCCTTTCGGGCAAACCTAAGATCTTCCAGGGATGGCGTGTGCCAACCTCCCCGAGAACTTGCTGATCCTCTCACTTGAAAACTTAAAGCTATCCCAGGCCCCTCTCCCATACTCGTCCCCTATGTGCTTTGCTACTACATTTGTTTCTGTTGTGTGGGTTATGATTGTTTTCATCATGCTATTTAAATAGCAGAGTAGCAGGTTTCAAACTTAGGATATTTTACCTCATTACTATCTTACTATTTAATTGCCCAAGACAACCTCTGTTGTTAAGTGGTGAGCCCAAGAAAGCAGATGGAAAAGAAAAGTGTGGCAAACTATGGAGTCCTGGGAGATCTGAGGACTGTGGACTGAACCTTCCATCATACACCAGGGAGAAGGCTGTCTGTGTATTTCCTCTGTGATCACAGATCTGTTACAAGGAAATGAATGGGAGACCCCAAAACAGTTTAATGTTCTGTAAGAAGACATGGCAGGAAGAAATCAGTCTGTAGAACAAGTTTAAACACTAACTCTGACACTGTGTAGTCTTGTGGCCAATCCTATGCCAAGGTTCAAACCATTTATCGTGGATTTGGAGAAGGCTGCAGGACTCTTAAAGCCTGAGGCTCTAAAACTGGGAGGTTAAAAGAGAGCCACACACCTCAGCACAGATGTCACTTATAAGGTACATGTCACCAAGAAGCCTTCAAGGCAAGTGATGTTGTAAATGTCTGTAATATGGGGAGGATTTGGAAAGCCTCTGAAGGACAGGGTTCCTGTGATATCCGCAGTACTGAAGCTGACCAGGGCTAACAGGAATTCATGAGAGAAAGCAAAGAGAAGCAAACTGTGGAGATGTATGTTTAATAAAATTATTATGGTTATGAGAGTCAACCAAAGAACCACTTCAGGAAGTGCAGGGTGTTGTGACCCACACCTTTCATTCTAGTTTAAGAATGTGGAAAGAGGAAGTTAGGATAACTGGATTAAGATAGCTTTCCCAGATGATTCCTTGGAGACCTAGAGAGATGCTGGGAAGCCATGAATTTTGTGAAGAGAGGCCTGATGACTGGCGGGTGAGAAGTGGCTGTGGTTTGTCTCTCTGTCTGATATTCCAGCTTTTCCCCAATATCTTGCTCTGAGTTTTCAATATATGCCAAATAGAATTTGGGCATTAGCAAACAGAAAGACAAAAATTATCAGAGTTTTATAATGTGGTGCAGGCAGCAGGCAGGTGCCCATGAGGATCAGCTGTAACCCCGGAGCAGGAAGGCCAGCATCTGAGGGCTGGGTCTGGGTGATGCTGACCCTGCAGGCAGAGCACACCTGGGCACCACAGGCAGGGACTTGCTGTTCAGGCTGGAAGGCTTCCCTCCCTAGCCCAGGCCTATATAGACTGAGGGGTTGATGGCATTGGGTTGCATTCTCAGGAGCAATAATGTGCAGAGCTTGCTGTTCAGTGAGGGGTCCCTAAGTCTGGGATCCAGCCAGGATTTCAGCTCATGTGGATCAAAACCCAGATGAGTTCTCTTCTGGCCATTATCATCCTTGGTCTCAGGAACTGCTCAGTGCAGGTGATCATAAAGCTTCAATCACACTCCTTATAAAAAGAAATACATTTGTATATCAGTCAAACACCAGGCCCTAACAAAAGGAAAAGAACATGGGATGAGTGGACATGTGTGAACTGTTTTATGCATAAAGACTCCAGTCACACAGACTTTGACCCTTGAACACAGTGGGAGGGGAAGTGTATCAGGGCTAACCCCAGCAGCAGCCTCAGCACACACAGTGGGTTAATCTTTTCCTACCTAGAGGTCAGGAGTCAATGTGGGACCCACACCTGACACTTGGTGGCTCCAGAGGAATTTCTTTCTGGCTCCTTCCTGTTTGTGCATCTCAAACTCTTTAGATTCTCTTTGCCTAAAATACTAAAGTTTGTGACCAAGACATATTCTGAGTCACAACTCAAGAAAAAAATAGTAAAGAGCAGAGAGCCAGCCCAAGGCCAGGTGGTGCTCCCAAGGCTGATGGACTGATAAACAGTGACAAGAGAGAATTGACTCCAAGTTGCTCTCTGACCTCTCCGTGTACTCAGCGGCCTCCATGTTCCCATCTAAAAATGCCACACAACCTTCAAATAAATCACACTTGGAGGTTTATTCCTAATTATAAATGCCTGGCCTTTGCTTGGCTTGTTTCTTGCCAGCTTTCTTCAATTATCTTGACACTTGATGCCTCTGGGCTTTTACCTTTCTCTATTTCTGCACACCTTTCATTACTTCTTACTCCATGGCTGCTGTGGCTGGGTGGCTGCCCACTAGTGTGCTGCTCTCCTTGTTCTCTTGCTCTTTCTACTTCTCACTCATTCATCTCTCTTCTCTCTCCTCCCAGATTTCTCCTCCTTTATTCTCTCTGCCTGTAGCCCCGCCTTTTTTCTTTCCTGCCTCACTATTGGCCACTCAGTTCTCCTATTTTAGACAGACACAGTAACACAATTTCACAGAATTGAACAAATGCAACATAAAAGGATGTAATTCATCTTTGCATCATTAAATGAATGTTCCACAGCATAAATAAAAGTAATACATCTTTAAAAAATTATTCTACAACAAGGTCCCCTGTACATCTTCTTGAATGAACTCATCCTGGCTCTTTAGGGAATCTTGCAACGTTTACACCCACATCCCTGATATGGCTGACTCTACTGCTGAACTTACTGGTGATTGTGTGCTTTTATTGTTTTTAGTGCTGTGGTCCCTAGGAGTAAGAATTAGAGAAGTTTTTCTCAGCAGAGGGGAATGTGTCTCCTAAATGACATTTGGCAAGCTCTAGAGGTGTTTTGAATTGTCTGTGCTGTGACTAGAAAAGATATAACAATCTCTTGGAGGCTACTTAGTTAATTATCTTGTGCAGGATAGCTTCAAAGAACCACAGAACCACTGGTCCAAACTGACAGTGTAGAATAGCCTTGCAACAGAGCAGCTGAGAACTGCCAGGCTTCTGTGGCTAGTCCCAGTAACACCTACTTCTTACACCATATGCCAGCCCAGAGTACACAGCCATGTGCACATGCATGGAACGAAATTTAAAGTCTTACTCCCAAGAACTTATATTTTCCACACAAGAAACACATATAGGGAGCTGTAGCAATGGTTCAGGAGTTAAGAGTACAGGGGTTCAGTTCTCAGCATCCATACTGGGCTCCTCAGAGCAATGTTATTCCAACTCTTTTGAATCTCATGACCTCTCTGGCCTTTGTAGGCACTACACTCATGTGTCCTTAATTACTTATACATACACAAATAAAAATAAAAATAGAATCCTTTTAAAAGTCAGATTATGAAATTTTGTATCACATCACAAACTAGAGATACGCCCCGTGACTAATGATGTTGACTTATAGCCCACTGCCAGCAGGGACCCAGCACACCTGCTCACTGTGTAGGAACTAAGCTGTACTCTCCAGGGTTTCCACATCATGGAGCTTCAGGGACACGTGTCTCTCCTGTAAACTTGCAGCAGGGACATAAACTCCTTGGAGACTAAGTGAACTTGAAATGAGCAGCTGCCTACTGTATGCTACCCTCCCAAGGCAATGACTTCCCTTGTGACATGAAATTAATGCATCAACTACCCTCTTCCTGACCCATAGAACAGGATCCAATCCAGCGGTGGGAAACAGAAGAGCAGCCAAGAGCAGCCTTCTCCTGTGGGGAGAACTAGGGTTTGGCACAGTCAGGTGACACAAAGACATCAAGGCTTCTGACCTGAGCAGGGCAGGAGCCAAAGGACTGGGGAGGGTCTTTGTCACTCCATCATGATGGCTCTGCTTTCCAAGGCTTAACAGGCTCCCAGGTCCTGTATCACTATAGAGTGGAACTATTCTGTTCATGTTCTCACAACAAAGGAGATGACCAGCTGAGGCTAGTTTGGTGCAATTGCTCATTCATTGTCACTGATAGGTGAGAAATTCAGACAAAAAGACCTTACTGAGGTGCATGCCTTTAATCCCAACAGAGTGAGGCAAAGCCAGGTGGATCTTTGTAAATTCAAGATCAATCTGTTGTACAAAGCAAATGCCAAGACTACCTGGGTTGCTACACAGAGAATAGCTGTCTAAAAAAATTCATAAGGGAGTGAGAGACCTTCCTGAGGCCCCTGCAATCTGTCCATGAAGAAGGCATACCCTTGTCTGGTGGTGTATGATTAGATTAGACATATCCCAAAGCATGGTCTCCCCAGGGACTGATCTTTGCTTTTTCATTCATAGTTTGTGAACCCACAGTTGCTGCCATGTCTGGGAAACCCGTACTCCACTATTTCAATGGCCGGGGCAGGATGGAATGCATCAGGTGGCTCCTGGCTGCAGCAGGAGTGGAGGTAGGTTGTGCATTGTGCTTCTGATACTAGATCTAAGATAGGTTTAAAATGCTTTGCTATGCTGAGAGACTGCACACATAAAATGGTATGCAAGATCCAGTTGAATGGTAATCTTCATGAATGGAGAAGGAGATGCCCTGATTAAAACAGTAAAAATCTTACTACGGTCTCTCCAAAGAACACATGCATATTAAAGGATATTTTCAGGAGAAAAAATAAATAAAAAAACTTATTTAGTTAATTTCCTATTAGAGTTGATTCAAGTTATTTAATGAGACAGACAGAAATAGAAACTCAAATATTGACTGTTAACTGATTCTAATTGGTTCTTGCCAATTATTTTATGGTATGATATTGTGATTTTAGGTATAGCACTGTTCTTTTAAAAATAATATTCACATTTGGAGACCTATGGTGAAGTAATTGTGATAAGGACATCGGACACCCCTGCACTGACATTGAGGTCTGAGTTACAGAGAAGGTGGACATAAACGTGAACAGGTGGACTTTAGCTGGTGGTTATTGGAGCTGGTGATTGATGGACGGAGGATCTTTGCGTCTTGTGTAATTTCACGAAATACAGCTAGGAATTTCTATGACAAAAATGCTTTAAAGAGAATAGAGGAAGTGAGGTGATGGCTTGCAGAGAACCCACAAGGGCTGCTCACAACTGTCTGTTACTCTGGCCTCAGGGGGTTCCCATGCCTCTGACTATCACAAGCACTACCCCCTTCTGAATATAGTTTTTAAAAATATTTAAAAGGGTATACTACACTATATAAGGCATCTGATGCATCTGAAGCGGGGAAATCTCTCTGTTGTAAAGGACACACTTTCAATTGCATTATTAAGAAATTTATGATTCAGGACTGAGACTTCTCAGATTAGAGTGGGAAAAGTGTTCCAAGTATTTATATTAAATATTTTGAAGATGAAAAATCAAGAGGATAGTTGAGCATGGAAATCCAAGTGTCAATAAAACAAGATTTTCAGTTCTTGATCACAACAGTTTTTAGCCTTCCTTTGGGGGAAAATATGATATTGGTCAGATAACTAAAGGACTGTGTGTGGGAAGCATGCTTAGAAATGTAGAAGTGAAGGTATTAAACCTGCTGATTGTGTGTTATTGCAGGATGTAGAGAACTGGAAGAAGGGGGACTGGGCTATTCCCCAAAGATAGTGACAGTCACCCAGATTTCACTAACAATATAAATATAAATTAAATTCTAAAATGTTCTATGTGTATGTGATTGTGCCTGAATGGATGTGTGGCGTCCACATGTGTGCAGTGCAGAAGACAGAGAAGGGCATTGGATCCCCTGGAACTAGAGTTACAGACAGTTAGAAGGCGCCTAATGTGGGTGACTAAATCAAACCTAGGTCCTCTGGCAAAGCAGTCAGTACTCACCCCTGAATCATTTTCTCTAGCTCAAGATATAAAATTAAAAGATATAAATAAGGGGAAGAGCAATGATCTAAGAGGTTTAGAGCACTGATGCTCTTCCAGAGGACCCAAGTTCAATTCTCAGGACCCACATGGTGACTAACAGCTATCTATAAATCCACTTCCAGAGGGTCCACTGTCTTCCTGCATCTGAGGGCACCAGGCATGTGTCTGGTGTACAGATAGATATACATGCAGGCAAACACTCAGGCACATAAAATACACAATAATTTTGAAAAAATATTTAGATAAAATTTCATTAATAACTGAAGAATTAAAAACATTGGAACTATATTTCTCAAGTCTCAGAACTTGATGATGACTTAAAATATGCAAAGAATTTTAATCTGTGTGGACAATTCAGAGGCTGTTATGAGAAAACAGATCTGTTCAGAACACATCCCATAAGTTTAAACTGTAATCAGTCCTGGTGCTTGTAAATAGACATGCCAAATTGGCAGGAAACAATTGACAGTTGTTAGGAGGATCTTGAAATGGAGCCACAAAATGCAAAAGCACAACACACAAAGATACAGGATGGTAAAGATGAAAGAGCGTGACTGAGCACTGGCTGAGAGCCGTCCAGGCAGAACTGTTTAAAGTGAACCCGAAAACAAAGGTAAATACACAAAAGTAAATATAAAAATCAGTCTTTAATAAAGATCATATTTTGCTCAACTAATACTCATTAATTTTATAAAGGACAGTGTAAGAGTTGCTCTACACTGATGTGTTTCCATGATGTGTTATATCTTCATTGTTACAGTTGAGCTGTACCAAAACAGACCTCTTCTTAATAAAGTATCATGAAATTAATAAAATAAATCTTGAAAATAAGAAATATAGATGATGACAGACTCACACCATGCACAATGATAGACACAGAAAGTTCTATTATGTTCTCACTGAAGTTAACATGCTTTCCTGAGAGCCCAAAACCTCAGCAGTTTCCCAGTGCTGATCCTCCAGTGAGGTTGTCTCTTCTTAGGAACTGGGCATGGACACAGTGAGGTTCTCCAGTGAGGTCTTCTCTTCTTAGGACCTGGGCATGGACACAGTGGGGTGAGGGAGGAGGAAACTATAAGGATGAGCAGCTTTGCTGTGATCAACACCTTTGGTTGATGGATATATGCTGAATCTCCAAGTGGCCCAGATCAGACCCCTACCTATCTACTGCAAGTTTTAACTTCTACAAATGTACTACCAGACAGAGGCCACTCAAGTTCAAGAGTCTAAATGACACAGAATGAGCTAATGACAATGCTTTCACTTTTTCAGTTTGAAGAGAAGTTTCTAGAACGTCCAGAAGATTTGGAAAAGTTAAAAAAAGGTAACACCAAGTATTCATATGTCCTCTATGTGGTGTCTAGTAGAAGGTTTACCAGAAGGTTATGTTGGTTGGTGGTGGGTGGGAATAGTTAAGAATGGCAGAGTAATATGATGTAAATGGTGGATTTCCTGGAGTGATTTGAAAAAGGAGAAAGTAACAAGGGTAGGGAAGTTGATTTCTCCAAAAATTGTTAAGTGTTATGTTAATGTTCTTTATTATTTCTATACCATACGGAGCTATCTTAGGCTGTCTCATTAACTTATTCAATATTTCACTTGCACTGCCCTATAGCCACAAAAACACATGGCCATTAGACAAATCATGAAGATAGCTGGGCTGATTATTCTTGAGCATTTCATTGTAACAACTGAAGAGTTACTATCACCTCACAAATTAGGGTTGTAGTAACTCATGGTTGTTTCCTACATAGGAGCCCATCACACAGCACCTTAACACCATGAGCATGATTAGAAGTTTAAACTCCCTACTTAGTTCTGTCTGCATGGTGGTCCTCTCTGTTGCTCCTCACCTTCCAAATGTATCCAGGGACATGAACACATGCATGTAAGATATAGTATATATCCGGGGAGGAGGTAAAGGTGAATGAGAATCTCAGAGGCCACAAGTAGATGGGTGAGACTAAGAGGAAACAGAAGCTGAATATAATTGGTATTTTCCTTGAAAGAACGACAGCCAATCGTTTCTCTTTCCTGGCATGATCAGACATTTCCATATAACATTTCTGTTCCCGAGAAGTGAGACTGGACACTTCACTGACATTTTTCCTTTCTCCTTTCAAAGATGGGAATCTGATGTTTGAGCAAGTGCCCATGGTGGAGATCGATGGGATGATGCTGGTGCAGACACGAGCCATTCTCAACTACATTGCCACCAAATACAACCTGTATGGGAAGGACGCCAAGGAGAGAGCCCTGTAGGTCTATTTCCTGCTCTTACTCCAAGAGGAATCAAGGGAAGGATTTGGGTCCCTGCATCAGTGAGCAAGAGAGTGGCAGGGTTTGTGCCTAGGAGGAGGCTGGCTCTCCATAGAAACACTGAGGCCGAGTGTGGAAGAGTCCATGGTGGAGAGGGAAGAGCCAGTGGGGTGGGCTCAGGCGAGTGTGGCCACAGCAGAGGATGATGTTGTCAGCACAGCTCAGGGACAGAGTTGCAAACATGATGGCCCAGGCAGGGTCCTGAGCATGTGCAACCATGGCTCCAGGTGCTCAAGGCTTCAGTGACTGGACCTCAGCCAACAGCTAGACAATGGACACAGGGCTTGAGGTAGAGGAGGAGGCCTAGGGAAGGAAGGGTGAGGGAGCTGCTTCTCACATCCCGGAAGTAGGAAGAGTGCAGAGCAAGAGCCTCAATTGCCAGCAGTTCTATGGAGTGCTCACCTCAGTGAGAGACTGGTTCCCAACAAGCTCTGTTACCTGAAGCATTTTATTCAAAACTAAGCAGCCAGGCTGACAGAACCACCCATGCTGTGACAAAATTCTTCATTCATAAACCACTGTGTAGGAGATTTTCAGTTGATCAAAAGCTTAATATATTTCTAACCAGAAACACTCATGAGGGAAATTTATGTCCATGGTAAATACTGCTTATATTATATAAATATACATATATATACTCTTAGCAGCATTATTTATAATTTTCTCGTGATGGAACCAGCCAAGATATTGATGCCAATAGATTAAAGAGAAGCACAACATATAATTTTGACCATGAAAACACATGAAGTGGTGAAGGAAGCAAAGTAAAGTTGAAGTGTGAGCATTGCCATATGTGAAGTAAGCAGACACCAGGGCCCATGTTCATGTCATATGAAATGTCCCTGTCTTCCCATTGACAAGAAGGAAGCAGATCAGTTCTTCTGGAGCAGCTGCCACAGAAGCAGGATTGGGGATTCAAGGGGAGTGAGGATCAAACTCTTCTAACATTGGAGGGAGGATGTTAACATTCTTGGATGGATACAGATGCACTGGAGAACAGAATACTATCTTTTCAGGGGCCAAAAATGGTAGTGTGTGAAAATGTAACAATGACACTCTTTCCAAAAGCACTATATCAAATACAATTTAGAACAGGGAAGACATGTGTCCTGTGATGTGCTGTGGTTTAATTGAATAAAGAAATAGACAAGGCTTGGCAAATGTTAACAAGGCCAGAATCCTGTGGAGCTCATCCAGATGTTCATTACAAGAGCTGAGTGGAGAACTTCAAACACAGACTAAGAATGTCTTTGGATCATGCAGCAGAATAAAACATGTGTGGAGACGTATTTGGTGGCTCAACCAGGGCTCTGAGAATCTCAGCATGGTTGTTGAGAACAAACCATGGCAGGGGCAGGGCAGGGGAGCCTGCTGTAGAGTTGATGGTCCACTAGTGCATCTCCAGTTGGGTCAGTGATGCTTTTTGTGCTTGGATTGGGCCATGTGTATGTAAAAAAAATTTCATAGGTGTATTAAAACTGACAAGATGTCCTAAAAGGAAAGTTAAATTATATGTCAAATAGACAAGACAACAACCCACTAGATGGAAGTAGCTTTTCAATCACCTTTCACTGTTAATTTCTTGGGTTTTTTTATTAAAATGTAAAATAGAAAATCCCTGAGAAACCTTAACCATTTGGATAATTTTGTCTTTCAGGATTGACATGTATACAGAGGGTATTATAGATCTGACTGAAATGTTATTGCAACTGGTTGTATGTCCCCCAGACCAAAGAGAAGCCAAGATTTCCTTGACAAAGGACAGGACCAAAAACCGGTACTTGCCTGCCTTTGAGAAAGTAAGTAGGTTCTGTGGAGTCTGGGGACCCTGATTCCAAGGACAAGAGAGAGTCAGGGTCTGGGAGAGAAAGGTCGATGCAGCACAGACCTCCCATGATCCTCTCTGTGCAGCTCCCTGCCCACAGGCACATATGTATAGAAATGGTAGGAGCACCACATGGTCATGCCTAGCCAGTGTCGGTATTCAACAGGGTTCGTGGTCACAACCAGAACTTGATTTATGTAAGGTTGAGCCACACCAGAGATGGACCTAGGTCCTGCAGAATATGATGTGCTTCAACTCCAGAGCAAACCCAAGAAAAACACAGAAGGAAAATATTCTGTCACATCCCAGAGGGAGGCCAGAAAGCTACTGGCAATCAGGAGAATATGATAGTGCTTCAGTTATGGAGGAGATACACCTGTAGAGGGACCGTGGTGGAGGGTGGAGAGGAGGAGATTGTGTAGTGTGATTGTGTTCTGTTCCATTGTAAATAATTTTCCTGCCTACTGGTTCATACAATGCTGACTGGTTGAAGGCAGACAGAAAGTATAGGCAGAGTTACCAGACTAAGAAAACTCTGGGAACAGGAAGAGCAGAGGAGAAAAGCTAGAGAGACACCACAGAGACACTGCAATGATACGCCAGCAGACACAGAGGAAAGAAGTTGAAATGCTGCTCTGAGAAAAGATACGAAGCTGCATGACTGAACAAGATAAGAGTCATGGGTTAGTTTAAAAGTAAAGAGTTAGCAAATTATATGCATGGCCCCTAGCATCTGTGTGTTTCTATGAGACTGCGAGTCTATGGGTCAGAAACTCAGGGCTAGGCCTGAAAGTACGAACCAGAAACTTCATACTACAAGGATGTTGAAGAGATGTTAAGGAAAAGTGACCTGCTGGAGTAGGGTCACAGGCAGCAGACTTGGGAGGAGAGCCATGCACACTCAGCAAATGAAGGTGTGACAATGCACATGTAGTACCCCTGTTAGTCAGGGCTTCTCTTTGGAGGCAGATCAAGAACACTTCAGAACTACTTGAACTTCTGTCAAGTAAAGAATAAGAACAAAGCTATGATCCTAGTGCATAAGGACATCCTGCTCATTCCTGAGAGACAGAACATTGACATCCATGTTACAGAGCATCTCCTTATCTTCTATTCATTCACTGAAAGTTCACTCACTGCTGCCTCTGCTCTGTGGAAGTCGTAAGGGTCTTAGGAGCCATCAGATCCTCACACAGCCCTCTGGAACCAAGGCCCTATCTCATTGGACAGAATGTCCAGCATCACAGCTAAAATCATTTCTGGTATGAGATTCATAAACTCCATGCACACAATGAACTTTGTACTGAGACCATTTGATGCTTCCTTCTATATTTTTGGATTTTCTTTTTTCTTTTTTTTTCTTTTCTTTTCTCTTTTTTTTAAGGACAGGGTCTCTCTATTATGTAACTCTGGCTCTTCTGGAACTCTCCATGGGGACAGGTCTCAAGGACAAAGAGATCCACCTGACTCAGCCTCTTGAGTGCTGTAATTAAATGTGTGTGCCACCAGGCCTGGCTTTCATTTGTTTTGGAGTTTGATAATTATATTTTTACTCTCTAGACATGTACAGTGTGATAAGGTGACCACAAAGCCTTTTAGTTGTCCTTTACCTGTATGTAGCTCATGATGAAGTAAATGCTTCTTCTCTTGGTTATCTGTGATTTTCACATTGCTGGGATATTTAAGTAAACGCCCATGTTATTGTTCAATGTTCACACAACCAGAAATGTTAAAATAAATATTAAATACCTAGCCACCAATCAGATAGCAAGATTAGCCCCATACGGTGTTGGCATGCTCATCTGTCCAACATTCATCTGTCATCAGTACAAAGTCACAGGCTGGCACTGGGTTCACCTTGTACATTTCAGCATGTCTTCATGACACAGACAAGGTTGGGAGTCAGAGCCAGTGATGCAAAGGGGAGGATGTATTGTATTTAGTCAGATGTATTTCAGATCCAGGGAACTGAGGAGAGCAGGCAAAGGAGAGTGCAGACACAGAGAGTTCTCTGGTGACTAATGCTTCCTGCAGGTAGAGCCTCTGCCCATAAGAGACTGGACAGGACAGGGAGAAGAATGTCCTCAAATTATAGTCTTCTACCTTTTCAAAATAAATGTGGAAGGGGCTAGGCCTTATCACATGAGGAAAATGTACATAAGGGTAGATGATGTGAAAGCCATAGGAATTGGCAATGACAGAGAAAGGTCACTTGAGATTTAAAGAGGAGGTCACACACCCAGTTCTCACACTCTCTCTTGCATGATAGACTTAGAGAGATGTTCAGGTCTATACCTTGCAGGCAGAGGCAGAGTGTTCCCATAGGAGAATTGGCAAAAGTTAATAGTCCAACTCTATGTGTTCATAGTCTGTCTCCTTTAATGTTGCAGGTGTTGAAGAGCCACGGACAAG
>PVIH01024784.1:0-22038 GCA_004025045.1 Sigmodon hispidus | reverse complement strand
TGGCTTGATTATAATGTGGCGCGCTGACTTTTTTTTGGGATCATATCTATTTGGTGTTCTGTAAGCTTCTTGTATCTTTATAGGCATTTCCTTCTTCAGGTTAGGGAAGTTTTCTTCTATGATTTTATTGAAAACATTATCTGTGCCTTTGAGCTGGTATTCTTCTCCTTCTTCTATTCCTATTATTCTCAAATTAGGTGTTTTCATGGTGTCCCAGATTTCCTGAACATTTTGAGTTATGGCTTTTTTAGTTTTACTATTTTCTTTGACTGATATATTTATTTGAGCTCCTGAGTCTTCCACTTCATAGATTCTATCTTCTGTCTCTTGAACTGTTTGTTATGCTTATATCTGTGGTTCCAGCTTTTTTCTTCAAGTTTTCTATTTCCATCTTTGCCTCATTTTGTGCCTTTTTTATTGCTTCTATTTCAGCTGTTATTTCAGCTTTTAGTTCCTGGCATGTTTCTTTCATCTCTTCCAATTTTTTGTTTGTATTTTCTTCTATTTCTTTAAGGTTTTTTTTTTTATCTTCTTTGAGAGCTTTGATGATCATCAAAAAGGTATTTTTGGTGTTGCTTCCTTCTGTTTCCTCTTCATTGCTCAGTTCAGGTCTTGTATTTGTAAGATTGCCACTCTCTTCTGGAGTTACCATGGTGTTCTTTGTATTATTATGTAATTTTTTGCACTGACGTTTGCCCATGGCTTCAGTGGTTCACGATTAGATGGGTCCTGGTCAGTTGTGGCACTCGGGTTTGTGTGCCTCCTGTCACCTCTCTGGTCAGGATTTGAATCTACCCTTCAAGGACCCCTGTAGTTGTCTGTTCACTCAGTTAGATGTGGCGGTGGGTCGCCGTGCAAATTCCCTCAGCAGGAGCTGTGGGTATGGTGACAGGCAGAGTTTATCTGCCCATGCTCCAGAGTGTGCTGGGACTCTACAGACAGCACTTGGTCCCGGAAGTGGAACCGAAACTGATGGGAGTTCAAGTCTCCCTCCCTGGCTGGGATATAGGCGCTTGGGCCTGGTGACCCCTCTTCACCTCTGGGCGTGGTCTGAGTCTGTCCTTCTGGGACCCCTGTAGTTGTCAGTTCCCTCAGTTCGATGTGGAGGTGGGTAGCCTTGCAAATTCCCTCAGCAGGAGCTGTGGGTATGGTGACAGGCAGAGTTTATCTGCCCCCCTGCTCCAGAGTGCACTGGGACTCTGCAGACAGCACTTAGTCCCGCTAAATGTTTATATATATATATATATATATATATATATATATATATATATATATATATATATATATGACTTGTCACGGTCCTGGTATCTCTTTACAGAAATAACACAGAAGTTGGTACAAGGGAATGAGGTATTAGTCTGAATGGCACAACCACACTTTGTAGAATGTGGACTTTGGGTCTATAAATTAAAAAAGAAATTAAATGATTTAAGTGGAGTTCAATGGGATGTACTAGGATCCTGGAAGACAGTGGTACTGAGGGTGACTTGAACTGTGGGGTCTGGCTCAAGAGGTTTCAGAGGAGGAAAAAGTATGTGGCCCAATGCTAGGTCTTGGGATATTTTGGTGAGAAATATGACTGTTTTTTGGCCTTGTCTGAAAAGTCTGCCAAGATCTAAAGTGAAGAGTTTTAAATTAATTCCATTGTTATTGGAAACTTTAAAATAAGATAGTATTGACTCTGTCATAGGGTTATGAGCATTTACACTTATGACAATCTATAATAAAAGGACAAAACTGAGCAAGGAAAAATGCAAGATGTAAGGGAAAAAGGGGTACCTTAAAGTGAAATAGAGCTAAATCCCTTGTTCTAGGAGATAAAATAAAGAAAAGCTTGCTGTTAAAAGAAATACTGGTAATGGCGACCTCAGAGCAAGATTCCACCCCACAAAAATTTCAAGTAGTGAAAGGAATAAAAGTTTAGAGCAGGGTGTGGTGGGGCACACCTTTAATCCCAGCACTCAGAAGGCAGAGGCTTGTGGATCTCTGAGTTTGAGGCCAGCTTGGTCTACAAATTGAGTTTCAGGACAGCTACATTTAGGCAGTGAAGGAAACATAAAAAGCAGGAATTTGGTGAAAATGTAATGAAACAAGGAAGGCTTGTTCCAGCCTCAGCAAGAAGCAGAATGTGGCAGCTTCTGCCATGTGATTATGGCTTGAGAGTCAAGAATAGATGAAAGGGATTGTGGAATATTCCTCAAAAACTAAGAAAGGCACTAAGGCCAAGTATTTGGCAGGGTTCGTGGTAGTTAGAATGTAATTGGGTCCAATAAGCTTATAGGGCATAGCATTACTTTGAAGTTTGGCCTTGCTGAAAAATGTATGTCACTGTGGGGGCAGGCTTTGAGGTCTCTTTTGCTCAAGCTTTGTTCAGTGTTGTAGTCAGTCATTTCCTGTTGCCTTCTTATCAAGATGTAGCCAGACTATTTCTACTTGCCCACTACCATCATTCATGCCATGATGATAATGCACTAAACCTCTGAACCTGTAAGCAAGATACCTTAATAAAATGTTTTGCTTATAAGAATTGCCATGGTCATGATGTTTTTTCACAGCAATAGAAACCTTAGCTAAGACAGTGTTTATGCTTGGAAGCTTAGAGAAGCTATTATGTAAAGCTATGAAGATAAAACCTGAATTGTCTTAGAGACCCCAAAATGTTAGAGATGTCAGAGTTGTGAGATACCTGCTGAGGAAAGTTACTAACAAGGAGTCAAACCAGTATAAGAGATAGAAGTGTGTTGCAGTCAACAAAGCTGAAAGAATTGGAAAACCTTTGATATCAGGCATAGAGATAAAGAATTTGGAGTTTGACCAGATAGTTTCAGGCTTTGTATGGTCTAGTATTTTCTCCCATGTTTCTTTCTTTAGCTTTTGGGATGATAATATATATTTTATAACATTATATTTTGGAAGTCTAAATACATATTTATGTTATAAATACATATTATATGCATATAATATGTATCCACTTCTTAATTTTGATTTAACAGGGGATTACAATTAAGAGATTGTATGAGTCCCAGAAGAGACTTTGAATATTGAACTTTTAAACATTGATGATACTGTTATAGATAATGAAAACTTTAAAGTTGGGCTGAATATATTTCTGCATATGGCTACAAGCCTATGGGAGCAGGGAGTGGATTGTGGTGATATGAAGAGGAATAGCCCCCGCAGACTCATGTATTTCAATGCCTGGCCCATAGGAATTGACACTATTATGAGGTGTGGCCTTGTTGAAATATCTGTGGCTATAGCACAAATTCTATTTGGTCTAATAATAAAAACTTGAAGGCAGATATTGGGGTAAATGTTGAAAGATCAAAGACACAGAGAAACAAGCCACAAGAGAAACTTCTTAACACTACTGAATCCTCAGGCTGAAAGGGGTAGATCCTGTCTTCACAAATCCTCAGACTGAATGTTTCTGAGTCCTCAGCTGAAAAAGAAGGCAAAGAAGCACAGGAAGGGTCAAAATCCAATCTCTTCTCACTTTATATTCCTTTCTCTGCCTAGCCATATCACTTCCTGTCTCAGCCTTCCAACTGCTATGATTAGAGGTGTTTACTACTACTGCCTGGCTCTGTTTCTCTTTCAGACTGGATTATTCTTGGTTAGTCCAGGCTGGTTTTGAACTCACAGATCCAAGCAGATATCTGCCTCCGTGCTAAGTTTAAAGGTGTATGCCATAACTTCCTGATCTCTATGACTAATTCTGTGACTGGCTCTATTCTCTGATCTTCATACAAGCTTTATTTCTTAGAGGATATATAAAACATCACTGCATGTGGCTTTGTTGATGAAAGTATGTCACTATGGAGGGGGGTGTGGCAGGCTTTGATGCCTCATATGCTAAAGCATGGCCCAATGTGGCAAACAGGCTCCTTCTGCTGCCTATAGGTCAAGATGTAGAATTCTCAGCTCTTTCTCTGGCACCATGTTTGCCTGCACACCATCGTGCTTCCCACCATGCCATTAATAAATTAGACCTCTGAAATTGTAAGCCAGACTTAATTAAATGTTTTCTTTTATAAGAGTTGCCATAGTCATGGTCTCTTCAAAGCAATAAAACCCTAACAATGACACACTTGTGGGTTTTTTTTTTTTTTTTTTTTTTTTGCAATTTTAAATGGTGTGTATGTGTGTGTATAGTCAGAAGTTTTCTGACCCATTTGACTTGTGGTTCAGGGGAATCTTTCCTACTTGTAGTCTCAGGTCCCATAGCTGCTTATAAAATAATTACTTAGAGGCTAATCTTAATTACTTTGCCAATGGCTCAGGCTCATTTCCAACTAGCTCTTACAAGGAAACTCAACTCATTTTTACTAATTTATGCATTGTCCCATTGATCCATGGCTTTACCTGTGTCCCATTACATCTTGCTTTCTGGGCAACAACCTACCAAGTCTCCTCTGACTTCACTCTCCTTTGTTTTTATTTCAGCTTGAATTTTCCACCTGCCTCTAAGCTGCCTTGCCATAGGCCAAAATAGTTTCTTTATTAACCAAGGGTAATAAAGCATATTCATAGCATATAGAAAGACATTCAATATCACTTTCCTATTTTTGTAAAATTGAAAAGGAAGGTTTTCATTTTAACATAGTAAAATTACATATGACAAAACAGTTTCCACCAAGAATTACAGTTACAATATTTAGTTTGTTTGTATTTAGCAAAATCAATGAAAATATTCTGCTGTCTATCTTATTTTTGTGAAGCTAAAGTTTTTATATCTAATTTACCTTTTAACATAACTAAGAAAAACTATAATTATAACTGTCTAGTCATCAACTTCATCAAAGGCCACAGAAGGATATAATATTACCTGAGTAAATAGACAATGCATTGTAAGCAACTTCCAAATTCTAGAAGTGACAGAGATATCTGGTTGCCTGAGCACTCAAGATTTCTCTGTAACATTGGGACAACTATCTTCATCTTAAAGGCCTAGAATCTCTGCCATACATTTCAGTGAAACAGGAAATTTGAAGGACTGTTCTGCCCATTTTGGCAAGGTTTGTCAGTCTCTTATCCCTGTATCTTCTAGAATGCCTGGCAGTTTTCTCCGTGAGGCAGGAATCTGAAGGACCATGTTGGTTTATTCTGGCAAAATTCAGTGATCATTTTCCTATGAGTCCAGTTCACTCAGCACACTGTCAAGCAGTCTAGGCAAGAGCAGTTTCTTGCCCAGTGGCTAACTTTTACCACAAAGAAAGTAACCTCCATATGGCGTTTCTTTGATGTCTGCCATCCTCTTAATGCTGCTAAGATCAGATATGTCTCACTGTCCAGAAAAGTTTAAGTTCTTAAACATTTTAAATGTCACATTCTGTTGGTCTTTGCAGTATTTGGAGATTCCTCAATTAAAATATATTTTTGAATACCTAAAAAAACCTAACTAACATGACTATCAGTTGATTATCATAAATAAGTCATTATTAATTATACATTACAATGTTAAATGAATTGCATAAACTTGACACCATAAACAAGAGTAGAAATATACATACAGTATTACAAAGTTAACCTTAAGTTTGTATCAATAAATCAAAATTTATATCACCATATATAAAATAAATTGAAATAAATAATTGCTTTTTAAAAGTAGATTCAATAATCTACCCTTTTTATCATATCTATATTTTTTTTTAAGAAAGATATTGATTGTGGCCAATAACTGAACCCTTTAAACAAAGCTAAATATCCATAATTTATTTTTGGGGAATGTTGGTGTATTTTCTAGGCTTCTATCTGCTGATTGGAGGCACTGGTAATCTTTGAAGATCCTGAGGCTGGATCATCTTAGTCAGCAGCGTTCAAGTTAATGTCGATGTTGGATCATCTTGGCTATCTCTTTCTATCAGTGATTTTTCAGGGTGTCTTCCCTATCAAACCACAAAAGCTTGGAAGCAATCCACAGGTTTTCATCTTATGTGAAAACAAAAACAGAACCTCTTTTTCAAAGCAACATATCCTTAGACACAAATTTCAAAGTTAAGATAACTTTAAAATATATATGTTCATTTATTTTAGCAGACTTTACAATAAAAATATCCTTCTGAAGTTAGCTCATTAACAGTTAAAAAATTAAAAGAAAACACAATGATCTCTCTCTCTCTCTATCTCTCTCTATCTATCTATATATATATATATATATTTCAGAATCTTTGTGTATTTTTCATCTTTACATGGCCATTTCTTTTATATTACCGTTACTGTCTCTTTAAAGACTTTATTTAAAAAATAAATATTTATTTCTTTATGTAGCTGCCTATATTCCTTTACTTTCTTCTAAGCCTAAATACATTTTTTTGTACACATTTTAAACAATTTAGAGGTTTCCTCCAGCTGAATCTGTCTTATTGCATATCTTCAATCATTTTTTTAATCAGGTGAGGTTTTAAGTTTTTAACCTGTGTAGCTAGGACTGAAGTGCTGCTGACTACCCTGCTCAGCTTTTCAACATTGTGTAGGCACTAATGAGTCATGCTTATCTCCCCAATTCTGGGAAGCAGTATTAAGTAGCATAGAGCTTTGTTTTTAAGCCCCATAGTTGTGGTTCCAACCCTGCAAGCAGTGGCTGGGAGAAGCCTTTTTGTACCTTGGCCTGTGAGAGAAACTGTAGAAATTGGCCATGCTGCTTAACTCATGGCTGCTGGCAGCCTGCAACATCTCATTGGCAGCTACTGGGAGATGACTTTGTGATGCTGCTGACATGAGATTGTGAGACCAGAAAGCCAAATGTGGCTCTGTTGTTGTGTGTTCAGAATCTTTAAAAAATTTTTCAGTGTTCCACATTGGGCACTATTTGTAGCCAGAAGTTTTCTGACCCATCTAGTTTATAGTGTGGAGGAATCTTTCTCATGGTCCTGCAGCTGCTTTAAAAATAATTACTCAGAGTAATAATTACAAACTGCTTGGCCTATGGCTCAAGTTCATTACCAACTAGCTCTTACCACCTAATCCATTTTTATTAATCTATGTATTGCCACATGGCTCCTTGGCTTTACCTGTGTCCTATTATATCTGGCTTTCTGGGCGGCAGCCTGAAGCACTTTCCCCTGACTTTGCCCTCCTTTGTTTCTTTATCTGAGCTTAGATTTTCTGCCAGCCTCTACGCTGCCTTGCCATAGGCCAAAATAGTTTCTTTATTAACCAATGGTAATAAAGCATATTCTCAGTGTACAGAAAGACATCTCACATCGTGTGTGTGTGTGTGTGTGTGTGTGTGTGTGTGTGTGAGAGAGAGAGAGAGAGAGAGAGAGAGAGATGGAAAGCAAGAGAGAATGTTTGTGCAAGAGACACATTTATAAATTTATTTATTTTTGTATGTGTAGAGGGCAGAGGTCATCTTTCTATGTAAAGTTTTTGTCTATTAATATCCATTCATATTACTTTCTTGATGCAGGATCTCTCAGTGAACCTAGGGCTTGACATTTTGGCTCAAGTAGCATGCCAGTCAGCCCCTGAGAGATTTTTAACCTCCCTTCCATACTAGAGTTACACACAAGTATTATCTGTTTTTTTTTTTTAACATTGCTACTTGAGATCAGAACCAAAGTATTCATCCTTGCACAGCTGACACTTTACTCATCTCTTTGTCTTTTGTATTTTGTCTGTGTGGATATCTGTGGGATATAAACACTCATGTGTGGCTGCATGCTCTGGGGCAGAAAAAAGTGTTTGTGTCCATCTTTATCACTTTTTACCTTATTTATTTGAGGCAGGTTCTTTCTCAAAACATATAGCTCATGTTATTCTGACTATGATGACATCCAGAATTCCTGAATGATTTTTCTCTTTTTGCCCCTTCCAGAGCTGGGGTTAACAATGTTTTGGAGAACACATCTGGCTTGTGCTAGGGTCTAAATTTATGTTTCCATAATGCACAGCAAGGGTTTTTAGCCAGGAGCCATTTTCTCCAGGCTGTACTTCATTCTTTAGTCAACATAGTTCATATTAAATCTCTAGAACTAGTAATCTACAACTGAAAGTTCCTCTGATTAACATCTCTTGTAGCTAACCTAAGCACAAAAGGGAGTTTCCTCATTACATTTTTTATCAACTTGATATAAGCTAGAATCATTTGGAAAAATGATAATTTAACTGAGAGATACTTTCATCATAATGTTTATATATAAGTCTGCATGTCATTTTTCAATTAAGGACTGATGTGAGAGGGCTCATCCTGCTGGTAGATGGTTTCACATTTTGGCTGGTAGCCCTTGGAGTTAGTGGAACATAAACTTGGGTAGCAAGCCAGTAAGCAGCATTCCACCATGGTTTCTGCTTTAATTCTTGCCTCCAGGTTCTTGCCTGAATATTTGCCTTGACTTTTTTTTTTATGATGGGCTATAACCTTTAAGCTCACATAAACTAATAGTTCCTAAAGTTTTGAAGAAAAGAATCTTGGTTATGTTCCTAAAAAAAGGTGAGCACTGATTTTCAGAATATAAAATTATAGCTGAATGAAGCAAGAAATATAAAAAAATAACAGAAGTATCCAGTCATTTATTTCTCCAACTTAAGGTACTAATTCACCTTTGACGGAGAAACTGACATATGACTTACTATAAAAGTTACAGGGGTGCTCATTGTACAAGATAATGAAATAAGTACCCAACACAGGGAGGAATGAAGAGGAAAAAGAGAATACCTTGAATGAGCCAAGTTCTTCATGCCTAAAGGGTATTATATAACCAAAGAATTAGAAAGAGCAATGATTTTTCCAAATAGCTCATATATTCAAACCATTTATAATTCATAGTTGTTCAGCTGTGTAATATAACTGATGAACACAGGTGTGGACAATATTTGCAGCTTAGGGACACATTGTGGAACTAGCAATCTTGCAGCCACTGATGTTTTCTATTTTGTTTTCCTTGCTGACTTATAGATTCCTCTCTTAGGTCATAAAGCTTCATTAACTTTAATATACTTTAAAATTTTCTGAGTTGTTTCTACCGTCTCAGAATATAATATCTAAAATTAATATCAGGTAATATAGCTATGAGGTATTTTATAGTGTTTTATATCTCTAACATCTTTTGCAAAATATTCTCAGGTTTTTCTTTTGTTCTTGTTGACTGGAGGCTTAGATCAATCTTTGATAAGGTTATCTATTAAGTGAGATAAGATTTACACTAAAATTAAGTGAGACATAGATAAGATTTATAAGAAAAGATATAATACTATAGAATTTTATCAATAAATATAACTAATTAAATGGTATATAGAAAATTTCTTCTTCACTAATCTAGTTCCATGTTGTTGTTTTGTTTTGTTTGTTTGTTTTTTTCAAGGAAAGATTTGAGTAGCTCTGGTTGCCCTGGAACTTGTTCTGCAGACAACGCTGGCTTTGAACTCAGAAATCAGACTGCCTCTGCCTCTTGAATATGATTAAAGATAAGAGCCACCACCACCTAGCATAGTCCCATGTTTTTTGAAGAATTAAGTATTTTAGTTAGTTTTAACTGTAAACAAGATTACTATACTTTAGAAATTATCGATGGTTTCACTAGACTCAATAATTATGTAATTTCAGTTCGGCCTGGCAGCATAGGACTGTAATCACATTTATTCATAATATTCACTTAATAACAATAATTTTAAAACTCATTTTAAAATTATTACTCTAAAATTAATATCACAACATAAATTTTATTTGAGTTCCTGTGAGGTTTAAATTGAAGTAATATTTAAATAACCTCATGATTCACAAGCCACTATTAATGATGGCAGATTCAAGTAAAACCCTGCTATAATTCCCTAAGTGATTTTTCCAAACTCAAGTCCATAAAATGTGGAGCTGACAGCACAAAGTTAATTAAATTACTAAGGTGATCTTGCTGTCAGAGGACAGGAGGAAACTAATTGCAAAATTCTCAAGGCCAAGGCAAACTCATGTGCTTATGTTTACCTACCTAAGTAGCATGTTCTGTAGCAGTACCAACTGAACCCAGGGTCTTGATTATATGAATAAGTGCTGTACCACTGAAACAATATCTCCAGAGAGCTTATCTTAAGTTCTCATTAAGTTTTCCAGGCTAGCCTTAAATTTACTAAGTAGTTCATGCAAGCCTTGAACTTATAAACCTCCTGCTTCACCATCCTGAATGCAAAATACTCAGATTATCTAAAACAATCCCAAATAAAAATGATCTGATAAAGGTATCAATATTCTGGATTTTAAGTTTTATTACAGAACTATAGTAATAAAATCATCAGGGCATTCACATAAAAACCAACACTTTAATCAATGGAAATGAGTGGAAGGCCAAGATACAAGTATTGTGGACACTTGATCTCTGACAAAAGAAGCCAAAAATATATATTGGAGAAAGGACAACAGCTATAACAAATGGTGCTTTTTAAACCGAATGGCTGCACTTAGAATTCAAATGTACTCCTATGTCTCATTCTGCATGAAATTCAACTTACAGTAGATCACAGAACTAAACATAAGAGCAGATACCCTGAATATGACAGAAGAGAAAGAAATTAATAGGCTTGAAGCTATTGACACAGAAAAAAGACTTTCTGAATATGACAACAAAAAACACAGGTCCTTAGACCAACAATTAATAAATGGGACCTCACAAGTATGACAAGCTTTCATAAGGCAAAGAATACCATCTTTTTGGCAAAGCCATAGACTAAAAAATAAAGAAGATGTTTACCACTTATACATCTGATAAGCATCTAGAACTATATGAACATCAGACAATAAAATAAAAAAGAACTAGAAACAAAAACTACTAGAGTACTGGAAGGAACTCTGTACATTACCAGAAGAGAAAATGACCAACCCAGTTCTTATCTACAAGTTATGTTGGTGCAATAATGGCACAAACCCTGTGGGAATAACCAAATATTCTGATTAAATTTAAATTTCATTTAATGAATTAGAAGCCATAACTGCCACTGCTTCATTGGCCAAGTTCCTAAGACTATATAGAATATGTTTCTAGGGGAAACTCAAATACTGCTATTCTTCTAAAGGATGTATAGCAATAAAATAACTCCCACAGACATTCTATTATATCCATGGATTAATATATCACTCAGCCATTATCAGAGAAGCTTCATCTTACAAATAACACAGAAACCCACAAAAGGATGATGTGCAGATTGTGAGAGACCTTGAAAAACTCAGTCTTAAATGAGATGTCTTCCTAACCCTTCCCCTCTGGGTCAGAGATCTATGTGAAAGAGGAGGTAGAAAGATTGTAAGAGTCAAACACGCAGTAACTTTTGGATAAATGTAAACTTACAGAGATTGTTGTAAGTTGTAAGCACATAACCTGCAAAGGTTCAAGTCATATGGGGTTTCAGCATGGAGAGGAGGAAACAGATACAGGCTCCTAAACCTCTCTAAGAAACTATCTGCAGTTGATACTTGCTGGCAAAGGAAAACTTAGCATTTTCCAATGGAGTATCATTGGGCATATTAACTATATTTCAGGGTAGGTCCCACACTTAAGGGTAGTTGGCATCAATAAACTAAATCAGAGGTAATTTTTAATTTTTTTTCTTGAACTACTCAAAAATAACAAGATAAGCATATGTCTCCTTTCTTTCTTTCTCTTATATCTAAGAGAGAAAGTGTCTTTTTTCAAGACCACTTAAACTTTTTCACATCTTCAATGTTTAATAGCAAAAGAAATCTTGGGTTTTAAAATTCATGACAGTTGCTGGCATCTTTACTATGTTGGAGTAACATTTCAGACTGTCTTTGTTGTTAGTTTGCCTAGTGATTTATTTCTTCATTCCTGTGACTGTAAGAATATTGACATCAACATTATTCTGACCATTAATGAAATATTATAGCAATAACAAAAGCACACAGGTTTAGCCTCATGGGAGCTTTATCTTCTGCTCCAATGTTTGCATTTGTAAGTCAGCACCTGTGTGCATTATATCATAACTATGTTTTAGTATCCTGTAATTACAAGGGGGAGTGGTTCATGTTTAAACTAAAAAACTAATTATTTGAAGAGACTGAAGCAGAGCTGTGTTCTCAGTAGTCCAATATAGTGCTTCAAGAACAATTATTTTCTTTCATAATAAAATTTAAGCAATTAGTCCCGAATTTCCTTTTTACATTCTTTCGTTGCTTATTCTATTGTCTTTTTTCTGTCCTTCTGTTCACTGATCTATCTGTATAACCCATAGTCATAAGGGATATCAGCTGTCATCACTTCCATTTCTCTAGTGCAAAGTTAGATCCTTTATTTTACAAATTATATGTTATCTGTTTTGTGAGGCAAAATCTTACTGTATAGATAGGCTAGCCTCAATCCAGGATCTTTGGCCTCAATTTTCTCAACCTTTTGTCTTCTGGAATTATAGATGTGTAGCACCTTGCTGTGTTGTGGGCATGTTTTGAGAAACCATGCTGTTTTTCTGTTTGTTTGTAGTATCCACATTTAGTATTCAAATATCTTCATTTCCTTATTCTTTATAATTTTATTAGTTGAGAGTTTCTTTTTTTTAGTGTTTTTTTCCTATTATTATTATTATTAACAAAGAAGTCACACTTTCTAACCTTGTATATTCTTATTCAAGGTCCCTACCCCCTCCACCACATTAGGTTATTCTTTCTTCTCCACAACTCCCCATCCCCTCCCTGGGCAGGCAGCAGGCAGTCCCATGGTGCCACTGCCCCAATATTGCTTAGTTCAGTCTCCACTCCTGGCAGATCCAGTTTTCTCCCCCCTCCCTCAAGAGTGAGTCAGGTGTTCCTCTATAGGAAGTGGAATCCAAGGAGTCAGTCCAAAGTGTTTCTGATCCCAAGCTGTTCAGTGGTTGTGGTTTGCAGCTTGGGCATGGTTGGCTTTTTTCTTGTTTGTTTGTTTGTTTAGAGTCTACTAATGAGTTAGTACATCCCCTGCTTATCTTTCTGAGTTTGTGATACCTCACTCAGGAGGATATTCTCCAAGTCCATCCATTTGCCTTCAAATTTTAGGATATCATTTTTTCTTACTGCTGAGTAGTACTCCATTGTGTAGATGTACCACAGTTTGTTAATCCATTCTTCAGTTAAGGGACATCTAGGTTGTTTCCAGGTTCTTGCTATTACAAATAATGCTGCAATGAACATAGTTGAGCTAATGCCTTTGGAGTGTGACTGTGCATCTTTAGGGTATACACCCAGAAGTGGTATTGCTGGGTCCTTGGGGAGATTGATTCTCAGTTTTCTGAGAAACCGCCATACTGCATTCCAAAGTGGCTCAACAAGCTTGTACTCCCACCAACAATGGAGGAGTGTTCCCCTTATTCCACATCCTCTCCAACATAGGCTGTCATCTGTGCCTTTTATCTTAGCCACTCTAATAGGTGTTAGGTGGTATCTCAAAGTTGTTTTGATTTGCATTTCTCTGATGGCTAAAGATGATGAGCACTTTTTCAGGTGCCTTTCAGCCATTCGTAATTCTTCTGCTGAGAATTTCCTTTTTACATCGAAACCCCATTTTTTGATTGGGTTATTCAAGGTTTTGGGCTCTAGATTCTTGAGTTCTTTATATATCTTAGAGATCAGTCCTCTATCACTTGTAGGGTTGGTGAAAATCTTTTCCTGTTCTGTAGGCTCTCATTTTGTGCTATTGACAGTGCCTTTGGCTTTACAGAAGCTTCTTAGCTTCAGGAGATCCCACTTATTGATTGTTGTTCTTAGTGTCCGTGCCACTGGTGTTATATTTAGGAAGTGATCGCCTGTGCCAATTCACAGAAGTGTATTTCCCACTTTCTTTTCTATCAAGTTTAAAGTGGCTGGGTTTATGTTGAGGTCTTTCACCCACTTGGATTTGAGTTTTGTGCAGGGTGACAGGCTCAGTTCTATTTGCATTTTTCTACACACTTCCATCCAGCTATGCCAACACCATTTGTTAAATATACTATCTTTTTTCCATTTGTTGTTTATTTTTTATGTGTGCTATTGCGGTATTTTGGCTTTATCTACATGCATGTTTGTGCACCATTATATACATAACTACTGTTCAGGAAGATCAGAAGGTGTCAGATCTACTGAACTGGTATTACAATTGGTTTTGAACCAATATATGGATATGGGAAATCAAGTAGAGGTCCTTTGGAACAATGACCAGGGCTCTAAACTGGTGAACCATCTCTGGAGCTTCTATTAGTTGGCATTTTACTGCAAGAAGAGCTTTCTATTCTGTTTGCATTTTATTAGATAAGCATGAACAGTCTGTAAGTACTCACAGATTCTTAAATTGTTCAATGTGCTGTATTATTGCCACTTTTGATTCCCAAATGTTCTCAGACTTGGCACTGGACAGCCTTTTCATTTGGCTTTCTATTTGGTGTATCTCCATATCTTTGTGGACATTACCTTTCTGTAGCTGCTGTTTATCTCCTCTGGAGTAAGATCTCTCTCCAGTAAGCATCAAGGCAGTGTTTTAAAATTTGACTTTTTCTTAAACCTGCTCCTTCCTCTCTCTTCATTGTTTAAAATCTGACTTCTAAGTCCTTAGTGTGGTTGCAGTTTTCATGTCTCAAGTTAGAGAGAATACTTTAACACAGGTTGAAAATTTTTTATTTATTTATTATTTGGTGATTTTACATCATGCACCCCATCAAACTCAGTTATCAGTCCTCTCAGTTTCATACCCACTCTTATGATCTCCCCATTTATAAAAAGCCTATTCGTGCTGCTCACTTACTTATTGGAACATTATTAAACTTCCTGTGTCCAACCTTTTAAAGAAAAGGAGTCCTTCCTTACCCATACCCCTGTCAGAGGCCATTAATGCAGAAGTGAAGCACTGTGTCTTTTAGCTGTGCTCTAGCCTTGAGTCCTTCTAATGACATTTTTTTTTCTATTCTTTTCTTTTTTTTTTTTTTAAAGTCCACTGAAGAGTGAGTATATCCCCTGCTTCTCTTTCTGGGTTTATGATGCCTCACTCAAGAGGACATTCTCCATATCCATCCATTTGCCTGGAAATTTTAGGATATCATTTTTTCTTACTGCTGAGTAGTGCTCCATTGTGTAGATGTACCACAGTTTGTTAATCCATTCTTCAGTTGAGGGGCATCTAGGTTGTTTCCAGGTTCTTGCTATTACAAATAATGCTGCTATGAACATAGTTGAGCTAATACTTTTAATGTGTGTCTTTAGGGTATACGCTCAATAGTGGTATTGCTGGATCCTTGGGGAGATGGGTTCCTAGTTTTCTGAGAAACCTCCATACTGCATTCCAGAGTGGTTGAACAAGTTTGAACTTCCACCAACAATAGAGGAATGTTCTCCACACTCTGAATCCTCTCCAGCATAGGATTTCATCTGTGATTTTAATCTTAGCCATTCTGACAAATGTTAGATGGTATCTCAAAGTTGTTTTGATTTGCATTTCTCTGATGGCTAAAGATGTTGAGCACTTTTTCATTTGTTGTTCAGACATTTGTAATTCGTCTGCTGAGAATTCCATTTTTAGTTCTGAACCCTATTTTTTAATTGGGTTATTTAGGGTTTTGGGTTCTAGTTTCTTGAGTTCTCTATATATTTTAGAGATCAATCCTCTGGGTAGGGTTGGTAAAAATCTCTTCCTATTCTGTAGGCTGTTGTTTTGTCTTATTGTGTCCTTGGCCTTACAGAAGCTTCTCAGTTTTAGGAGGTCCCTCTTATTATTGTTCTTAGTATCTGTGCTACTGGTGTTATATTTAGGAAGTGGTCATCTGTGCCAATGCATTGTCGGATATTTCCCACTTTCTTTTCTATCAAGTTCAGTGTAGCTGGGTTTATGTTAAGGTCTTTGGTCCACTTGGATTTGAGTTTTGTGCAGGGTGATAGGTTTGGATCTATTTGCATTTTACTACACACTACCATCCAGTTATGCCAACACCTTTTCTTGAAGATACTATCTTTTTTCTATTGGATATTTTTGGCCTGTTTGTCAAAATTCAGGTTTTTATAGGTGTGTGGGTTGATGTCGGGGTCTTTAATTGATTCCATTGATCAGCAAGTCTGTTTTTATGCCAGTACCAGGCTCTTGTTATTACTGTAGCTCTATAGCATAATTTGAAGTTGAGGATGATGATGCTTCCTGAGGTCATTTTGTCGAACAAAATTGTTTTGGCACTTCTGGCTTTCCTTTTATTCCAAATATAATTGAGTATTTTTCTTTCAAGGTCTATAAAAAAATTGTGTTGGGATTTTGATGGGAATTGCATTGAATCTATAGCTTGCTTTTGGTAAGATTGCCGTTTTTCACTATGTTGATCCTACCTATTCAGGAACATGGGAGATCTTTCTATTTTCTGATATCCTCTTCAAATACTTTCTTCAGAGATTTAAATGTTTGTCAAAAAGATCTGTTATTTCTTTGGTTATAGTTACACCGAGGTTTATTATTATTATTATTATTGTTATGAACAAAGAAGTCATACTTTCTATCCTTGTATATCCTTATTCAAGATCCCTTCCCCCTCCACCACATCAGATCATTCTTTCTTCTCCACAACTCCCCATCCCCTCCCTGGGCAGGCACCAGGCAGTCCCATGTTCCCACTGTCCCAATATTGCTTAGTTCAGTCTCTACTCCTGGCAGATCCACTTTTCTCCCCCCTCCCTCAAGAGTGAGTCAGGTGTTTCTCTAGGGGGAGTGGGATCCAAGGAGTCAGTCCAGGGTGTTTCTGATCCCAAGCTGGAATACAATATGGCAGTTTCTCAGAAAATTGAGAATCAATCTCCCCAAGGACCCAGCAATACCACTTCTGGGTGTATACCCTAAAGATGCACAGTCACACTCCAAAGGCATTAACTCAACTATGTTCATAGCAGCATTATTTGTAATAGCAAGAACCTGGTGGTTGTAGTTTGCAGTTGGGCATGCTTTGCTTTTTTCTTGTTTGTTTGTTTGTTTAGAGTTCACTAATGAGTGAGTACATTCCCTGCTTGTCTTTCTGAGTTTGTGATACCTCGCTCAGGAGGATATTCTCCAAGTCCATCCATTTGCCTGCAAATTTTAGGATATCATTTTTTCTTACTGCTGAGTAGTACTCCATTGTGTAGATGTGCCGCAGTTTGTTAATCCATTCTTCAGTTAAGGGACATCTAGGTTGTTTCCAGGTTCTTGCTATTACAAATAACGCTGCTATGAACATAGTTGAGTTAATGCCTTTGGAGTGTGACTGTGCATCTTTAGGGTATACACCCAGAAGTGGTATTGCTGGGTCCTTGGGGAGATTGATTCTCAATTTTCTGAGAAACTGCCATACTGTATTCCAAAGTGGCTGAACAAGCTTGCACTCCCACCAACAATGGAGGAGTGTTCCCCTTGCTCCGCATCCTCTCCAACATAGGCTGTCCTCTGTGTCTTTTATCTTAGACAATCTAAGGCACCGAGGGATTTAATGCTATTTGCAGTTATTATAAAAGGAGATGTTTCCCTTATTTATATTTTAGCCCTTTTGTCTTTAGTATATAGGAAGGCTACTGATTTCTTTGAGTTAATGTTGTATCCTGATACATTGGTGATGATGTTTATTAGCTGTACAAGTTCCCTGGTAGAATTTTGTGGGTCATTTATGTACACAATCATATCATCTACAAATATTGATAGTTTCACTTTTCTTTTCCAATTTGTATTCCCTTAATCTCCTTTTGTTCTCTTATTGCTTTAGCTAAAATTTTGAGAACTATGTTGAATACATAAGGGGAGTGAGGACAACCTTGTCTAGTTCCTAATTTTAATGGGATTGCTTTGAGTTTTTCCATTTAGTTTTATGTTTGCCATTGGTTTTTTTGTAAATTGCCTTTATTATATTTAGGTATTTTCCCTGTGTTCTTGATCTCTCCAGGACTTTTTCATAAAGGAGCTTTGGATTTTGTCAAAGACTTTTTCAGCATCTAAGGAGATGATCTTTTTTTCTTTTGATTGGTTTATATGATGAATGGATGACATTTACAGTTTTCTGTATGTTGAACCATCCCTGCAATTCTGAGATAAAGAACTGATCATGGTGAATAGCTTTTTTAAAATATGTATCGTGGTACTAACCCACCAAGAAATATATGCTAACTAAAGTTTTTTTATTTAAAAGCTGCTGCTTACATAACAGGGATTGTTCTAGGGGAGGAGAAGAAAAGTTAGGAGAAGGGCAGAGAAATGGAGAGCAGGACCTTGAAGAGCACCGCACAGAGCAGGAGTGATCCGCTGAAAGCACCAACAATACGTGGGACGATCCGTACCACCGAGCGAGCACAGTCCCAGTCCAACGATCCTTCCTCCTCAAAGCCAACCATCCAGTGACACGTGCCCACTTCTGTCGTCCACTTCTGTCATCAGGCGCAGCGCTCTTTCGTCATTTCCCCCGAGTTGACCGACTCTGCCCGGCTCAGCACTCCAGCGTGGCTTTTTCCCCCGTAACTTCAGATTTCCCGCTACATCTCCCCCTTCTGTCTAAATAAGAGGGTTCTAAACTAAATATAAAACTATATACTATAGGGATCATCATAAGGCAGTGTTTGGGGAAGAGAAAGGTACTAACGTAAGTGAGGTCAAATTACCACTAACAAACAACAAATACAAGGTGCAATTTAATGTCTAAAATGTTGATACAAGGAAATGCATAGGGATTGCTTCAAGGCTGTTTATCTTGAACAATAAAATTCTAACACCTGAGTGTCTTTGCTGAGATTTGAAGTAATAACAACCTCAACTATCCAGTCTTCAACACCATTAAAACCTGAGAAGGAAAATATATACCTGAAGTTGGAAGCATCATGAAATAACTTCCAAAATTTAGGAAAAGACAATGACAGTTAACTACCTGGACAGTCATGCACCACTTCTCTGTATAACGGGAGCATCCATCATTGTGGCTATGGGCCTATGATATCTGACAAGTCTCTATAGAAGTAGGGTATTTTTTGGTAGGACCGTCTTATCCTGTCTAGGCAGGCTTCGGCAGTCTCTATCCTTCATCCTGCTCGTCCATTTCGGATAGTGAGCACGCTGACAGCAGTCAGGGCAAGTGCCATTCTTTGCCCCTCAGGCCATTGTTCGTCAAACAAGACAATCTCTTTGCAAGATGTCCATGATGCTCAACACCACCATGCCAGGAGTTGTCATGTCTCTCAAAGCCAAATTCGAGATAACAAAATCTTGAATGCCATATTCTCTCTGTCTATGAAGTGGTTGAAGACGCCTATCTACCTGGTATATTCTAACATGTTTCCAAAAAGCCTGAGTACCCTGACTATTAGGTGGCAAATCTGAGTAACCATAATCTGCAATCCCAATCAACCAAGACAGTGAAGCTAACATTGTAAAAATAGGCATTCCAAAATGAGTGTACAGCTCCTCCATAATAATTTCAAGTATAACAATCTTATGAATATTGACCAAAATACACATTTCGTATCAAAAGACAACAATATCCTAACTATATGTTGTTATACAAAATATCTAAACAGAGTTATTTAAAACAACTTGTGTATATGTTACAACAAATGTTATGACTAGCATAAATAATTACAGGTAGAAATTGCATTATGGAAATGGCAATGTACTTAATACACATTAACTTGCAAAATATTTTAAACAGAGGTAGACATGTGCAAATTAAGGCAATTATACATTCAACTATGTAGCAATATACATATTATCTCAATCAAACATATAGATTGATTTCCCATTTGTATCAATATACAAGTGTTTGTACCATGGCGATTCATTTTTCATACAATCTTTGGTTAATAGTTATTTGCAAGTATAATGATCTCCCATCTACTCCCTTTTCCTTCTCTCTCTCTCTCTCTCTCTCTCTCTCTTGAAATTCCTACATCTATAATATCATTCTATCCTCTACCCAAGATTAACTTATAACCATCATATCAAAATGATAATTGACCATAACCCTCCCTTGGATGACCAACTTATCGGGAAAGGGACATAGTTCTTTCATTTATTTGTTTCATGCTGGCCTGTGGGTGATGGTATCTCTGTGGGGTCCTGTAAACTAAACAATGGTTAAGTCCTAATGAAGTAACTGTAAACATATATATAACCATTCCACAAACGTGTATGACCATTCTCATCATACTGAGTGAGTTCATCTGAAATTCTTGTTAAAGATATGATATGAAACTATCTTACAACTGTCCTGATTGGTCTATACCTCAAAAGTGATCACTGAGTGACATACAGAAGATTCCTTCTTTCTCTGTCTCAAAGGTCTTTTGTTTTCTGCTTTTTTTTTTCTTTTTTTTTTTTTTCAGTGGGGGCCCCATCTTCCTTCTGGATGCCTTGGAGAGTGCTGGTAGGAGAAATTGTTTTTTATAGAAATTGTTTTTTATAGTGGGGCATCCAATAAATACTATTAACTGAAGATATTGAACCATCAGAAAGAATTGTGTGCAGACAAGAGTTTTAGAATAAGAGAGTATGAAAAGGAGAAAGAAGTAAGATTTAAGATTTAAAATAAAAGTGAGATAATATTGGTCCTTATATATTTCATATATTTTTCTGTCTCACCTCAGGTGGCTTTTCTGATGTGAGACAGAATCTCTAAAGTTTTATTTACCAATACGCTTGGGTTTAGAGAGGGAGAAAGCCACTTGCTCCATCCCCAAAGCCAGCCTTTTTTGTTACCAAACTAGGACCTCCTTTATATACATAAAGACATAATCATTAGATAAAGATGTACAGTTGTGAGAATAGAAAAATTACCCTTAGCGCCTGTCAGTGTCGGGCGTCCTTGTAATCCCTTGTAGTCCTTATAACGTTTCAGAAGTCTGAGCATTGAGCATCCTTTTAGCTTTGTGAAGAGGGTTGTATCCATTCTTCTGTAAAAACAAAATTAAGAACCTGCCCCACCTTGGTTAAATGAATGTTCCTTACCACATATCCAATTGTCTTATTGGTAGACGAGCCATTACTCCTTCTCCTCAGGAGGGTTCTCCTTTTTGAGTCGGTTATTTATCAATCTTGTTGTTACCCATATTTTCTCTTTTCCTGTGGAAACAAAAGCAAAACCCCTACCTCAATGAAGCACATGCCCTGGCTTCCATTCTGAAGTTAGTACATCCTTGAAATAAACAGGTTGATTCAACTCAGAAGTCCTTTCTATTACCCAGTGTTTCTCTGCAGCTGAAGTTCCTTTCTCATCAGCATTAAGAAAGTTTAATGTCGGGGCTGGAGAGATGGTTCAGCGGTTAAGAGCACCGTCTGCTCTTCCAGAGGACCCGGGTTCAATTCCCAGCACCCACATGACAGCTCACAACTGTCTGTAGTTCCAGTTCCAGGCAAAACACCAAGGCAAATAATTAAATAAATAAATAAAAGTGTTTAAAAAAAAAAAGAAAGTTTAATGTCAACAAGGCACTATGTAATCTCTCCCTAGGTTTTTTCATACCACCTTTCTGTTTATGAAGCATCTCTTTCAAGGTGCGATGGGATTTTCCACAACTGCTTGTCCAGTGGGATTGTGTGGTATCCCAGTAAAGTGCTTTATCTCATAATATCCAAAAATCTGCTTCATTTTCCGGGAAACATATGCTGGAGCATTGTCAGTCTTAATTTGATCAGGAATTCCCAATATGGCCATGGCTTCCAGAAGATGAGGGAGTACTGCATTAGCATTTTCAGAACTCAGGGCGGTAGCCCACTGCATTCTTGAGTAGGTGTCAATGGTATGATGAACATATTTCATCTTACCAAATTCCGGGAAGTGAAACGCATCCATCTGCCAAATCTCATTGCTCCTTGTACCCTTAGGATTACTCTCAGTGGGTAAGGATGGTTGATTGTAAAGGGAACACTTGTCACACTTTCACAAAATTTTCTTGGCTTGGTGCCAAGTGATGGGAAAACTCTTTAATCCCTTGCTATTGACATGATGCTTCTTGTGAAATTCTGAGGCTTCTACCACATTCCCTATCAATAACCGATCAATCTCATCATTACCCTGTGCTAAAGGGCCAGGAAGGCCTGAATGAGCCCTGATATGTGTAATATACATAGGATGTGTTCTATTTCTGATGATATCCTGTAGTTGTACAAACAAAAGGGT
>PVIH01024783.1:0-13080 GCA_004025045.1 Sigmodon hispidus | reverse complement strand
GTCTATGAAGATGCAACTTGCCTTGAAAACAGGTCCCTGCTGTCAGCTCTGTGTCCCATGAGATTTCTAGGGAAGAATTCTGCAGCCTCTCACTCCCTCTGTCCATCTGTCCATTCATCTATGATGAAGCCACTTGCCTTGAAATTGAGTCTCAGCAATCACCTATGTTTCCCCTGGAATTTCTGGGGAAGGATTCTCCCACCTTTCAGTCCCTCTGGGCACAGATTGCTAGGTCCAGACAGATATTCCCCTTATTATTTTTCTATAGTGTAGGAATTAATTATATTTTTTGACAGGTAAATTCATCATTATTGCCTCAGACAAGAGCTATTAATTTCTATCCTCATGAACTTTTGACAGCTTTCACTCTAACAGAGTACAAGGAGCCTATCAATTGGATGCCTGCCAAGGTGCTCATCTTGGTAGGAGCTGATAATCCCTGGAAATCTGGGAGGTCACACATGGACAACACTGGAGAGAGACTTTGCACTTGACTTTTCTCATTTCAAAATCTTTGTCAATTTTTCATAACATTAGGGATCTTTTTCTGTTCTTTCTGGTGATGGGCCATCTGACTTGCTCCATTAATGAATGATCTTTGTATTGGTGTCCCTTGGGTTATTTCTTTGAAAGAGCTACTTTGGGTACATGTAAGTTAAAAAAAAATAATACAGGACCCAAGTGCCTGTCCTGTATCCCTCAGCAGGTGCCTCTACAACAAACATATAATGGAGAGATGAGAGAAAGAGTATATGGTAGAGAAGTGGGAGAGAGAGAAGTAGAGTAACTTATGCACTCTGAAGAGACATAAAATTGGAGATATAAAAGTGGGAAGGAACAGGCCTTCATGAGGATCCTGTGTTACCATCTGAAGCCATGTTGATTTTTGAAGGGCATGCTGCCACAATGTCTGGGTCTGTGGCAGGCCTATATCTGAGGTCTGTATTAATGTCTGTGGCCCATCTTACCATCAAAGGCCATACAGTTTTCCATTGTCTGAGCCATCTGAGGTCATGGGTATGTCCAGGACTAGGCAGCCACTGGGTCCTGCAGTCCTACTGCAGATGGGGTTTGTGCTGATGTCTGTGGCCCATGTTACTATCAAAGTTCAAGTGGATGCCCATGGTATTAGCTGCTGCCTGTAGCCATGTTGATATCTGTGTGCCATGCTTAGTTGGTCTTGTGCCTTGCTGCTCAAAGGAGAGATGGTCCCACCTCTTGCTGACCTACAGCATCAGCAGTGACCAAATGTACAGGAGGGTATTGGAGAGTTGTCCCTGTCCCTTACCTTTGCAGAGTGGGAAAGCTGTTCCTGAGGGCATGAGAGCAAGAGAACTGCTCCTGCTCTCCTGGGTGATGTTAGCTGCAGAGAGCCAGTCCTGAAGATGTGAGAGTAGAAGATCTGCCAAATGCTACAGCCAAGAGAACTGACTCTACCCATCACCTGGACAAAGCAGAAGAGCTGACCTTTGTGGTTCAGGTGTAGAAGAGTGAGTGGGTTGACCCACTCAGCTACCAGGTAGGCCCAGAACCAGTGCTTTCAAGTTGACCCACCCCAACATCCATTCCATCCATGAACTACTACTGGAGCCCATGAAGTGGCCAGTCCTGTGGAACCATTGCTGCAGGATTTCCATGGAGAAGAGTCCTAAAGAGGATCCAGTTTTGAGATTTTCAGAAGCTAAAGGCCTTGAACCAACACAATGACTCATTGCAAAGAATATTTTCAAGTAAAGTTACTTGGGCAAATAGGTATATTGTGTGACACACTGAAGCTTCTACAATGAGATCTTTTAATTTTTAGTTAAATTTTATTTGTTTGTTATCTTAGGGGGAAGGTGGAAGGGTAGAGGTTAAATATGGAAGGAAGAGAAGATGAATGGGATTGGGATGCATGATGTAAAATTCACAATAATCAATTAAAAGTTAAAAAATATACAGTAAAAAAAAATCATCACACTCTTTATTTCCCTCAAGGCAGTGTATGGAAAGGTACAAGGGTAAACACTCTGGGATCAGCCCTGGTGCAGTGTCTTCTCCTGGATGCCCCTTTCTAAGATTGCCTTTTAGAAGTCAGGGTGTTTTCAGTATAGCAAACATAGTAGTCAAGGGGACAAGGAATCAAAGTAGCTTCAATTACATCCACAATAGAGGTCACATCAGTTTAAAGTCCCAGGTCTCAATTTGACAAGGAAAGAAAATATAACCCCCATAAGGCTGGGGTTCATGCTTAGACCTCAGGATTTCAGGGGATGCATATTGATTACTATCAATTGGAAATTATGAGAAGATTGGTCCAATAAGAATAGAAGTCAGAAAATATCTATCCCTGTCAGGGTTACTAGATAAGGTATCTTAAAGTCATGGTGCACATGGGTGAGCCAGCCCTGAAGTTGTGAACATGGCAAAGCTGCCCTATTACTCATCTGTCATGTGGCAGCATGGGTAGGGGAGAAATAGATAACCTTCACCTCTGCCCATCAATGCCTGAGGCAGGTGGGAGAGCTGACTGTAAGGTCACAAGAGCAGGAAACCTAGCCCTGACCCTAATCTGCTGCAACACTCAGGAGAGTGGCCCCTATTTTACACCTGGGAACACAGTAGAGCTGGCCCTGAAGGTATAGGTGTGGGAGATCCAACCTTAGTGTTGTAATTGGTTTCTGGCCTGGACTTTTGGGCCTAGCCTCAAGGTTCAGATGACAGTCCCACAGAAACACATGCAGTCCCACATAATCACACAGATGCTTTCATTAATTTTATGCTGATTGGCCTAGGGTCCATGCATATAGCTTTCTAACTCATTACCCTTAAACTAACCCATCTTTCCTATCTTGTTCAGCTAAGCAGCTCGATACTTTTTCTCAGACAGCATTTTAGCTTCTTTTCTCTGCATCTGCTGCCATCTCAGTCATGTCTCTGTTGCATACCTGTGGCATCTCTGCTGCATCTCTTCCCATTGGTAATTCTCTGGTATCTCTTCTTTGTTCTGCCTCTTCTCAGAGTTTTCTTTCCCAGGAAGCCCCATCCACACTTCCTGCCTGCCTTTGGCCAAACAGCAATTTTATTAAACCAGTAGGCAGGACAATTGTTTACAATGGAACAATCCCACTACACCTGAGGACATGAAAGCAGAACTGGCCCCAGCCCTTGCTCATCATTGCAAAGGGTGAACTTGCCAAGGCAATGCAGGAAAGCTCACACTAGTAGTGAGGACAATGGAGAGCTGGAAGGCTAACCAACCCTGAAACTACCTGAACTCAAAGCCAGGGTTGTGTGTTGGCTCTCCCCAACATTCACCTTATCTATAATATGCTCAGCACATGAAGGGACTTGTGCTGCAGACCCAAAGCTATAGGATTTTCACAACACAGGGCAACAGCAGGATAACCAATAGGACGCTCAGAGAAGGCCCAGCATTGATAGTGTACCAGAAACCAGAGGCCTTGAACCAGTTCAATAACTCTCTGCAATGAACACTTGCAAGTACAGATATATGGATAAAAAAAGTTTACTGCATGACTCACTGTGTCACACTACAGCTTCCATATGAAGATCCCCTTTTTTCTCTTTTTTTTCTTTCCCTTAAATTCTATTGTAGGGGGTGCTGCAAGATCAGAGGGCAATATATAGGGATGAGAAATGAGTGAGAATGAGATTCATGATGTGAAAGACATATAGCAGAAATAAGAAGCAAGTTAAAAAATGTCCTTGTGGCATTCTGAGTGGCTTTTGGCTACAAAGAACAGAAAACTTATAGTGGCATAAAGAGATAATAAATTGTGTTCAAATAGAATGTGTCTTATAGTTTCCTTAGTACAAGGATCATGCAGTGTCCTTGTCATCAGTTGTTGACCATGGCTTCCAAATTTCCAAGAGGCTCCCAATAGGTTAGAAGGGGAGAAATTAGGAAAGGGAGAAATGGCAAAAGGAGACACACACAAATGTACACACATGGATATACTCTCTTACCTTCTAGAAAGGAAAATATCTCTTATCTTAGGTTCTGCTATCTCTCACTGGCCATCACTGTGTATGCCACTCTCTAGAAAAGTGGACAAGTGATTATTTTAGGTTCTTATCTTTTAAAACTGAGGAAAGTAAAGAGACACTGGTTATACCAAGCTTTGCATTCATAATTCAATGTGTTCCCCTGCCCCTACTGAAAAATATGGCAGCAAACAGATTTGACTCTACTCTGGGAGTGAGAATCCTAGCAAGAAAGCACAGGCCCTTGATATAAGTGACCAGAACCTGCCCACAATCAGTGGCCTTCAGAGACACAGTTGTACCTATCATTCCAAACCTTCTGTGGGCAATCTACTGTTTAATATTTCTGATTTTCTTCATGCTTCCTGTCTGACTGAGTTATATGTGCTCACTATGTCTTTGCATGTCCACATAGTGTACATGTTGGGATATAAGGAATGTTGCAACATACAAGCTCAATACAGATCTGTTCTCATGAAACTGCTATTTCAGTTTTCCTTTACTTCTAGACTACAATTTTTAGTAGGACCAAAGACACAGCATACTCTTGATTGGCTATGGGAAGCTTGTAGTGGACGGTTTGGAAACATTGAATGACTTGTGAACCCATTATTTTTTAAGTTTTAGTATGTCTTCATACTTATTTTGAATCATAAAACATGAGTTTAATGGGTTGTTTTTGTTGATGGCAGAGTTTCAAGCCAAGTAAAGGCACAAATTGTAATGATGAGGTGAGCTACTGCACTTCAGTGCTTAGCACAATGCTGAAGCCTAACCTGTGTATGTTATCCCATGAGAAATTACAATGGCCTTGAAAGAAAGGAGGACCTTTCTCATTTTTATGATGGGGAAATGAGATATTAGAGAATCAGACAAAGAAGTAAGAGGTTAGTAATAGACACAATCCATTTGAGATGTCATTTCATTGATGTCATTTTGCAGTGGCATCTGAGACAAGTTAGTTCAGACTCTCTAAGTCTACCTTATGTAACTTTCCACTTTTCTATGGAAACATGACCCTTGACATAGCTTTTTGCTGGCCTTCTAAGTCAGTTGCCTTCCTTGCACTGTTTTTTTTTTTTCCTGATTCTCTTTGTAGGAATAACCTTCAAATTATTTAGAATTTGACTTAAAGGTTATTTCCTTCAAGAGGAATGTCTAAAGTTGATGGGCCTCACTTAATTTCTCAGGTAATTTCTTGCATAACTTTGCTTATTACACATTATTACTTATGATATTTTCTTAATTTATTGTTAAACTTGTTTATTATTCATTTTTTCTACAATTTCTGTGCCCTGAATTGTCTTGTCACATCCCAAGATTCTGGCTTAGTGCCCATAACATAGTAAACACTCAGTAAATGTTTCTTGGGTGAATCAATAATAGGCCACTAGCTAATTTGGTTATTTTCAGAGGCACCAATGTCATCATTAGACAGAGATGGAGATCTGATCTAGAAGATGGCAGACATCTGGCAACAACATGCTGGCCTCAGCAACCACTGAATGAGAGCCTCTACTGACCATCAACAGATGTGCCTTTTCTGGGCAGTGGCCCAGGGGAAAAAACTGGGATCTGACCTTGCTGATATGACTTCTCAATCCTTATGAAAGACTTACAGGCTTGATTTACAGAGGAAAGAGATGTACTTCCGAAGGAATCTTACCTTTAGAGTAGCAAGGAAGGCCTAATGTGAGTCTTAGCACTGCCCAATAGGAATTGTGTGTCCTTGGGCATGGCACCTCACCTCCTTGAGCTTAGTTTTCAACTCCTAATGAAGAAGAAGATAAAGTGAAGATCTAATAATAGTGAATATAAAGATACTGTCAAATTTTCCAACACAAACACGAATATTTTTTCTCTCTCCTCTTCCTTCATTTAATCCTTCCAGCTTATCCTTTTTTTCCTTACCTTCTTTCTGCCTCTTGTGTATTATTCTCTATTATGTCCAGATTTGACTTTTGCAAAGTGAATAGCCAAGGTTGATGAAGGAAGGAACTCCAGAATACTATGTTTCTAAGTCATGTGGATTAAAGACATGGCATTAAGTTGTATTTAGACTGTTTTTAAATGACTGTGAAGCATTTTCCCAAGATTTATCTTGTGTGTGTGTGTGTGTTGTGTGTGTGTGTTGTGTGTGTGTGTTGTGTGTGTGTGTGTATGTGTGTGCCTGTGCTTCAGAGATGAGAAAAGAGTGTAGGGTCCACTAGATATGGAATTATAGGCAGTTATCAGTTATGAGAAACCCAGTATAGTTGCTGGGAACCAAACTCAGATCCCTTCAAATAGATATAAGTGTTCTTAATTTTGGAGCCATTTATCTCTAGCCTCTGGATGTGGATTTCCACTTAGCTGGCCTATCATGTATTCCACTATATGAGCAACTTTGGGCCCATCATTTCTAAACTCTGGGATTTCCTTTTCATCTTGAGTAATGAAAGGACAGTACTCTTCAGGGAATGTTTACAAGGTTATTGTGCCCAGGGAAGATTTATGGATTCTTGATGAATTAGTGATGAGCCTGTCATGAGAAGGGATGGCTATCTTGTGGTTTACATGCTATTTCAGGTATGTTTTGCCATGAATCTAATGGAGTTGTCATGTGTGATAAGCAGGAGGCAGATGTAACTTAGTATTTTGCCTATGGCAAAGAGGCAGAGAGACATGTACTTAAAGTCTACCTGTTTCTCAGGGCCTCAAACTTCAAGTTCAAGGAGTAGCTTCAGGTTTATGGCTTGCTATATTACCTGATGCATGCTTTCAATTTCTTTTTCTACAATTTAAAGTATAAATATAAGTATAGAGATCAGGTGAGGTAGTGTTTGTGTGCCCATAGCTGTCTCAGGCAACCCCAAGGCCTTGGGTTTCTTCTCTTCACCTCTCTTCTCCTGTTAGCCTATAGCATTCAAGGTTGTTGGAGATAATAGTCCTGGTTGTATAGGAATAGTCCATGGGGTGAGGGTAGTTCTGATTCTTCAAGCAAATGCCAACTTCTCCAGGAAACCCATCTAAATCTCCTAGAGCCAGAATCAACCCTCCTTATATTGAATATTCAGAGCAATCAGGAAAAAAAATATCATAGCTGTCTTTTCAAACAAATAAACTGTAAACCTTATGAATAAATCACCAAATTATCTGAGTACCTTAGTGATTTCTAATGACAATGACATCACCAATAACTAATTTTTATGGAATCTTTGCTATGCATCAGATAATGCAGAGAGCATTTTTTGTGTAGATTATGTTATTTTCACTGTCAGTCTGAAAGGAAACATAATTTCTATTTAATAGGTAGAGAATAGGCATGGAGAAATTACTTCCTCAGATTTCAATGTGAGCTGGTAGAAGCTCAGAGAGAAAAAACAATTCTGTTGTAACCAGGAACAAGGCTAAGGACTCAAACTTTACTGCATCATGTTCTCTCTCTCTCTTTCTCTCTCCTCCCCTCTCTTTGTTGTATTGTCACTAGTAACTACTTGATTGCTTTTCTTAGTACACCATGAAAGCCATAACATAGTGAGTATTTGATATGGAGCAGAAACTAGTGTGCCCCAGCCAGCAGGGTCTTCATCATGGACCTAGACCTAGGAAGGAATCAAATGGAAGGCAGGAACACAAAGAATGGAAGGACAAGACAAATCTCTCTGTTCAAATCCTCTTCAAGTTTTATTGTTACAGCAATATTTATACAGAATCTCTGCCATGCAGATAGCTGGGAGGAAGGGGGGTGGGAAATACAAGAAAATGTGGCAGGCCTGTGAGACAGGGTAGAATTGATATGGAAATCTATCTGTTATCTGTTGAGGATCTAGAGGGTGTTACCTGCTGGGCTGGGGGGAGAAGGCTGGAGGATGTCACCTGCTGAGCTAAGAGGGTCAGGCCAGACTGTCAGAAGTCATGGTTAAGCTACAAACAATAGGGAATGTAGCCTTCTGGTAAATAGCTATCTGGGGTAAGGAATGCTCGCTAGCTATAGGAGCTAAAAAATAAGTTGGCTTTGGCTCCCAACACTAGTGTAGCTTCAGAAAGCATCATGCTACTCCTGAGGGGCATGGGCAGTACTCTTTTGCTCATCATCCCTAGTGTACATTTCCTGTCACTCACTTCTTGAAGTCAGGTAAAATCATGTTCTAAGTTGTAGCAAATAGATGAAAGTGAAAGTGACTTATTTGCTGGCCTTCCCCTCACTAGGGCTTCCTTCTGCCTCCCCAGGTACTGGCTACATGCTGAAGATCCAACAGAAGCTGGGCACTGTGGTATGCTCCTTTAATCCTAGTGCTTGAGAGGCAGAGGCAGAGGCAGAGGCAGGAGAGCTCTATTAGTTCAAGTCTAGTCTGATCTACTTAGAAAGTTACAGGCCAGCCAGGACTACAAAGTAAGACACTATTTCCAAACCAACAAATAAATAAAAAAGATCTAGTAGAATTTCCCCGACCAGCAGTGTCTTCAGCATGGTTCTGAATCTAGGAATGAAACAAATGGAAGGCAGGAACACAAAGAATGGAAGGACAAGACAAATCTCTTTGTTCAAGTCCTCCTCTTTAGCTTTATTATTACAGCCAATATTTATACAGAATCTCTGCCATGCAGGTAGCTGGGAGGAAAGGGGTGGGATATTCAAAAGAATGTGGCAAGCCTGTGAGAGGAAACAACAGACAGGGTAGAATTGATATGGAAATCTGTTATCAGTTGGGGGCCTGGAGGATGTCACCTGCTGAGCTGAGAGGGTTAAAGGAGAAGGCTTGGAGGATGTCACCTGCTGAGCTGAGAGAATCAGGGGAACTACCTAAAACAATAAGGATGCAGCCTTCTGGCAAATGACTATCTGTAGGAGCTAACTTATAAAATATGGCTAAGTTGACTTTGGCTTCCAACATTTTCTCCCTTACTATTATTTTTTGAGGCAAATCAGTTATCATATGAGTTAAACAAGAGGGAGGGAACAGAGACCTGATCCTCCAAGCTTTTTTTCAGCTCAGCAGAAGGAACCTTCTACAGCTTGGCAAAAGAAACTTCCTTTCTACATGGCAGATGTCCTTTTTAGGAGGAGAGGGGCTAGGTTATTAATATTAATACATTTGGACATGAACCTCTATGCAATCAGGCTTGTTCCTCAGGAGATTCAGACACAGAATACATGGTCCTCTCCTTGCAGTACTTCACCTTGCACCCTCGTTGGTATCCAAACTTGCTTGCAAACAGGCTTACATAGGTCTGAATACTATGCAGTTCCAGGAGGAATCACAGTGCCTGGGCATTCATGAACCCTTGATCTGTAATGTAACAGACCTGTATAGGTATGGAGGTCAGGGAGTATACCTGTTGGTAGTGAGCCAGCTAAATGCCCATGGTCTAAAAGCCAATAAAGCAAAAATCCTATAAAGTGTCCTAAAAGGGACGGTTAAAGGGTAGTTAACCTAGGGGAAATGGAAAACAAGCTTTTAAACTATCCTTCCTCCTGCTCTCTTTGCTTTTTCCTATGCTCCAGTCCTTCTCTAACCTAGCCATACTATCTCTAATGCAAAATGTCTAGAGGGTAGGTTAGCACACAGTAAGAAGAAGGCATACATCAAAAGAATAATTACTGTCTGCCTAAGAACAAAGCCACACACTCAGAAAGGAAAGCAAACATCTTCAAGTTTTGAGAAAGATTTGCATTGAAAGACAAGAACTGTTGATTTGGTTTCTGCTGAGAGGGTGGGGTGGCTGCTCTTCTGCTCTCCACTTTGAGTTGTCAGCTTCAGTCAGCAGGAGGTCCTTGACTCTGTCCCAAGGAGACACTGCAGTCTAGAAGTATTCCAGGTGTGGGTCATCTGCATCCTGTAAAAGTGTGCATTCTGTGGAAAAAACACAGACATACCCTCTGCCCCACACCAGAATTGGGTCTGGTCTAAGTTAAGTGCCATCTGCCAGATTTTTTCATTGATCCTGAGATAAGGCCACATTGCTAAGCCTCCAGTATCTATCATCTGCAGTAAATGATTGAGAATCCACAGGTAAAACATTTAAAATATAAAAAATGAAGGATAAATGGTTTTTGGGCATGGCTGCATACGCTCCCTTCTTAGTTTTAAGAGACAAACTTTAAGAGTGCAATGAGAGTTGCTTCCAAAATTGTCAGACCCATAAAAATTATAAGAAATCTAGTCTTCAGCACAAAATGTAGCAAAACTTTATCTCATTACTTAATTTCATTACTTTTGGAAACTCTATAAGCAACAACTTTCAACATCCTTAGTCTTTTCCCTAGAATGTGCAGAGGTAGAAAGTTAAGATAAAAAAAAGTATCAACAGAAACATGGACATAGACCATCCTTCCAAAGGAGGGAATATGAGTAACATCCATCTGTCAAATATGATTTAGAAGCAAAATGCAAGCAAATATTAACAGATAAAAAAATGGAAATAATACCTTGTAACATATCGGAACACCAGGGCCTAAAGTTAGATTTCAACAACATCAAAACCCAAAGGAAGCCTACCAAATCATGGAAACTATACATCACTCAGCTGAACCATCTCTATGTCAAGGAAGAAATTAAGAGAGGAATCAAAGTCTTCCTAAAAATTAATAAAAATGAATTCACAACGTATCCAAACTTGTGGGACACAATGAAAGCAGTCTTAAGAGGAAAATTCATAGCAATAGATAGATGCCTATATGAAAAACCTAAAGAAATTCCACACTAGAGACCTAACAGCTCAGCTGAAAGCCTAAGAACAATTAGAAGTGAATTCACCTAGACAGAAGGAAATAATCAAACTTAGAGGTAAAATCAATACAATTGAAACAAAAAGAACAATACAAAGAATCAATGAATCTAAAAGTTGGTTCTTTGAGAAAGTCAACAAGATAGATAAGCCCTTAGCCAAACTAATCAAAAAACAGAGAGAGAGAGAGAGAGTATTCAAGTCAACAAAATCAGAAATGAACAAAGGAACAATGCAATAGACATCCAGGAAATAGAATTATCAGACCATACATTGAAAATCTATACTTAACAAAAAATGGAAAACCTAGAAGAAATGGACAGCTTTTTGGACAGGTACCATCTACCAAAACTAAATGAAGATCAGATTAATTACCTAAACAGGCCTATAACCCTTAAGGTCATTAAAAACCTCCCCAATGATAAAAGCCCTGGTCCAGACACTTTTAGTGCAAAATTCTACCAGACATTCAAAGAAGAATAATTTACCATTACTCCTCAAACTATTTCACACAGTAAAAACTGAAGGAATATTGCCAAATTCCTTCTATGAGACCGCAATTACTCTAAAACCCAAGCCACTCAAAGACACAACAAAGAAGGAGAATTACAGACCAATTTCCCTCATGACTATTGATGCGAAAATTCTAAACAAAATTTTGGCAAACCGTATACAACAATGTATAAAAGATATCATCCACCATGACCAAGTAGGCTTCATCCCAGAAATGCAGGGCTGTTTAAAATACAAAGAACTGTAAATGTTATCCATCATATAAACAAACTAAAGGAACAAAACCACATGATCATATCCTTAGATGCGGAAAAAGCCTTTGACAAAATCCAACACTCCTTTATGATTAAAGCCCTGGAGAAATCAGGAATACAGGGAGAATACCTAAATATAATAACAGCTATTTACAAGCAGCTGACAGCCAGTATCAAACTTAATAGAGAAAAACTCAAAACATTCCCACTAAAATCAGGAACTAGACAAGGATAACCTCTCTCCCCTATCTATTCAATATAGTTCTCCAAGTTTTAGCTAAAGCAATAAGGGAACGAAAAGAGATTAAGGGAATACAAATTGGAAAAGAAGAAGTAAAGCTATCTCAACTTGCAGATGATATGATTGTATACATAAGTGACCCACAAAATTCTTCCAAGGAACTGCTACAGCTGATAAACACCTTCAGCAATGAAGCAGGATACAAGATTAACTCAAAGAAATAAGTAGCCCTTCTATACACTAAAGATAAAAGAGCTGAAAAAGAAATAAGGGAAACATTACCCTTCATAAAAGCTGCAAATAGCTTTAAATACCTTGGAGTAACTATAACCAAAGAAGTAACAGACCTATTTGACAAAAATTATAAATCACTGAAAAGAAATTGAAGAGGATATCAGAAAATGGAAAGCTCTCCCATGTTCCTGGATAGGTAGGACCAACATAGTAAAAATGGCAATTCTACCAAAGGCAATCTACAGATTCAATGCACTGCTCATCAAATTCCCAACACAATATTTCTTGTACCTTCAAAGAACAATACTCAATTTCATTTGGAATAACAGGGAAGCCAGGATTGCCAAAATAATTTTACTCAACAAAAGAACCTCAGGAGGTATCACCATTACTGACTTCAAGTTGTACTATAGAGCTACAGTAGTAAAAGTAGCCTGGTACTGGCATAAAAACAGACTTGTGGACCAATGGAATAGAGGATCCAGACATTACCCCAAAAACCTATGAACACCTGATCTTTGACAAAGTGTCCCAAAACATTCAATGGAAAAACAATAGTATATTTAACAAATGGTGTTGGCATAGCTGGCTGGAAGTGTGTAGAAAAATGCAAATAGATTCAAGCATGTCACCCTGCACAAATCTCAAATGCAAGTGGATCAAAGACCTCAACTTAAACCCAGCCACTTTGAACTTGATAGAAAAGAAAGTGGGATATAGACTTCTATATATTGGCTCATGTGACCACTTCCTAAATATAACACCAGTGGCACAGACACTAAGACCAACAATCAATAAGTGGGATCCCATGAAGCTAGGAAGCTTCTGCAAAGCCAAGGACACTGTCAATTGGACAAAACGACAGGCTACAGAATGGGAAAAGTTTTTCACCAACCCTACAAGTGAGAGAGGACTGATCTCTAAGATAAATAAATCAAGAATCTGGGTGTATACCCTAAAGAGGCACATTCACACTCCAAAGGTATTAGCTCAACTATGTTCATAGCAGCATTATTTGTAATAGCAAGAACCTGGAAACAACCTAGATGTCCCTCAACTGAAGAATGGATTAACAAACTGTGATACATCTACACAATGGAATACTACTCAGCAGTAAGAAAAAATGATATCCTAAAATTC
>PVIH01024782.1:0-22041 GCA_004025045.1 Sigmodon hispidus | reverse complement strand
GCCTGGTACTGGCATAAAAACAGACTTGTGGACCAATGGAATAGAATTGAGGATCCAGACATTAACCCAAAAACCTATGAACACCTGATTTTTGACAAAGAGGCCCAAAACATTCAATGGAAAAAAGATAGTATATTTAACAAATGGTGTTGGCATAACTGGAAGGAAGTGTGTAGAAAAATGCAAATAGATCCGAACCGGTCACCCTGCACAAAACTCAAATCCAAGTGGATCAAAGACCTCAACTTAACCCCAACCACTTTGAACTTGATAGAAAAGAAAGTGGGAAATACACTTGTACAAATTGGCACAGGCCACCACTTCCTAAATATAACACCAGTGGCACAGGCACTAAGACCAACAATCAATAAGTGGGATCTCCTGAAGCTGGGAAGCTTCTGCAAAGCCAAGGACACTGTCAATAGGACAAAACGCCAGCCTACAGAATGGGAAAAGATTTTCACCAACTCTATAAGTGATAGAGGACTGATCTCTAAGATATATAAAGAGCTCAAGAATTTAGAGCCCAAAACCCTGAATAACCCTATCAAAAAATGGGGTACAGATTTAAAAAGGGAATTCTCAGCAGAGGAACTACGAATCTCTGAAAGGCACCTGAAAAAGTGCTCTTCATCTTTATCCATCAGAGAAATGCAAATCAAAACAACTTTGAGATACCACCTAACACCTGTTAGATTGGCTAAGATAAAAGACACAGATGACAGCCTATGCTGGACAGGATGCGGAACAAGGGAAACACTCCTCCATTGTTGGTGGGATTGTAAGCTTGTTCAGCCACTTTGGAATACAATATGGAGGTTTCTCAGAAAATTGAGAATCAATCTCCCTAAGGACCCAGCAATACCACTTCTGGGTGTATACCCTAAAGAGGCACAGTCACACTCCAAAGGCATTAGCTCAACTATGTTCATAGCAGCATTATTTTTGTAATAGCAAGAACCTGGAAACAACCTAGATGTCCCTCAACTGAAGAATGGATTAACAAAATGTGGTACATCTACACAACAGAATACTACTCAGCACTAAGAAAAAATGATATCCTAAAATTTGCAGGCAAATGGATGGATTTGGAGAATATCCTCCTGAGCGAAGTATCACAAACTCAGAGAGATAAGCAGGGGATATGCTCACTCACTAGTGATCTCTAAACAAACAAACAAGAAAAAAAACCAAACATGCCCAAGCAGCAAACCACAACCACTGAGCAGCTTGGGATCAGAAACACCCTGGACTGACCCTTCAAACCCCAGTCCATCTATAGGAACACCTGACTCACTCTTGAGGGAGGGGGACAAAACTGGATTTGGCCGGGAGTGAAGACTGATCCAAGCATTATTGGGCCAGTGAGACCATAGGACTGTCTGCTCCCTGCCAAGGGAGGGGATGAGAAGTTGCAAAGAAGAAAAATGACCAGATGTGGTGGGAGGGGGAAGAGACCTTGAATAAGGATATACAGGGATGGAAAAAAAATTCAGAGGGAAAGCTGAACACAAAGAAAATATATGTGTAGCAATCTTATTTGCATTTCCACCCTTGATAAGCCAAGCTTATGGTTATTATCCTCTGTATAGTTATTGTTAACTCTTCAGCATTTGTAAATTCTTTTTACAGTTTTTTTGATAAATACAAAATAAAGAAGGAAAAAAAAAAGATTGCCAGCATCCCTCAATCAGCAGAAACTAGTAATGAAAAGCTACATCCAACTTTCCAAAATATTTTTTATATATGTTTGTCTTCATTATAAGTGGTTAATGGTCATAGCCAATCTCTCTCTAAAAAACAGGAGGATATAATATAGAAGTAGTTAATAAAAGACAGATTATTAAACTTGTTAGTTCTGCACGTGAGAGCAAGTACACACTAACAAGGCCGCACACTAGAGTTTATTTAAGAAAAGAGTACCAGGGGGGTCAAGAAACAGAGGAACGAGAAAGAAGTCAGGGGACAGAGTAGAAAAGAACCAGAGCACATGCTCACAGTTGCTTTTAAGGGAAGGGGCATGCATGAATATGTGTCATGGGTCCAGGGAGATGCTTCCTTACGCAGTGCCTGCTGCAGGGTTTACATAGCTTGACTGCTTGAGAGTATGTCCAGTATGTATTAAATGGACATGCAGGACCCATACGAAAGTGACCTCTGAACTTTGGCACAACAAGCCAAAATGGTCCTTGAGATACCTGCTTTTCAGAGAAAACTGCCAGACATTCTTCAGGACACAAGGAGAAGCAACTGATGAATTATGCCAGAATGGGAATGAATTATGCAGAGAAGCCCTTCAAATTTCCCACTTCACTTAAAGATATAACAGAGACTTTAGGCCTGTAGGATAAAGATGGATGCTCCACCATTACAAAGTAACATTGGATGACTATCCAGTCAGTCAGATGTCATCTCTGGATTTTGAGTTGCTTGCACTTCCTGTTTACTTGGGTAATATTATATCCTTCTGTGGTCTTTGATATTGTTCCAATACCTAGAAATTGAACATTTACTTCCTTTAGAGGCCATCTTGGATGCCATGATTGTGGGGTTATGATTGAAATATCATCTCCTGTGTTGGCTAAGCCTTGGATATAAATATCTATCTATATTTTTAATTTTGGTCTTTCTTCCATTATGGAAGTCAGTCAGGATATTTATTTTATAGGTTTTTTTAATTGAAACTCTCACTTTCTACCTTAAAGTTGTTCTATTATCCATGTTGTATGATCCTCTACATTAGGCATTAGATTTCCTACTCAAGTTGAGGAGGTTTTTCCTCCCCTGTGAATGGATGTGATTGAACCCTCCTTGGCTTTGAGATCTGATTTCTGGGGGCTTCTGAGGGGGAAGCTCTGAGAGGCATTTCCTGGTAGTAAAGGGTTGCTTTATTTGTCTCCTATAGATCTACACTCATTAGTCCAATATTAGCCTTTGCCAAATATTCTGCATAACCCAGAAGACAGTTACATTCTGTATGAATCATTCCTAAAATGGACATTATTCCCAGAAATACATTGCATATAATTTCTTTTTATATGGCCTGGTTTAACACAATTAAAGCAATTGATGCCTTGATTCCTCACTCTAACATTGGCAATGGCCTATCCAAGTCTCTTTGTTGCAATAAAGAAATTCAGCATTGACTGCATACTGGATCCATTCCTCAATGGGTACAGATCTGATCTTTAGTGGCATAAGCATTCTCTTACATTTAAGATTAGCATGGTCAAAGGCTGAAAAGTATTAATTGCTTCCTGACTTCTGGATCTGATACTGCACTATGTACAGCCTTGGTTAGTCTCTACAAAAAGTCAGTATAAAGTTATTTTCTGACCTTGGTATATCACTCAATTTTCTGCTCTGGGTCTAAAATCTTTTCCCAAGCATTCAATGCAGCAATATGGCACAGCAATATATGTTCATTGTAAATAGTCTGAACATTCACATCAGCAAAGGAGCCTTCACCAAGAATTTCTTGAGAAGTGCAAAAACCTCTGATTTTGCCTGGAAGCTCTATGGCCCTAGCCTTTTCCCTATGCTAACTTCTCCTTTGTAAATGTTCAATATAGTCCAATACAGCAACTGTTAACTGTATTCAGTCATTAGGAGTTATTCTTTTTTTGTTGACTATGTATTTAGAATTTGTTTTACATAAGTGGAGTGGATTCCATGGAGTAATATGGCTTCCTTGATGTCCTTTATATCTCCTATAAGGATTGGCTGATAATTGTACTCCACAAAATTCTGGCAGTTCTGCACATGTGTTCTTTTTCTGAATTGTAAGTGGAAATGATACTGGTGGGGAAGGGGGCATTCTTTTATGTTCACTACCTTAGACAGAACCTCTTCATTACCATACTATTTCATAGAATGTTGTCCTAAATTGTTATAGATGGTGTCTTAATATCATTCTTCACTATTGCAACAGGATCCTCCTACTCTTGAAGCTTGAGGATGATTGTTTTGTCTAGAGTCTGAGTTTCTTAGAAAGCCAATTTTTCTAATGATCTTATTGAATCAGCAATTTTTCTATTCTCATCACTAACATAAAATTCCACGGAATTAATAATTTTCTCATTGTCATCATTAACATACAATTACAAGGAATTAATAATTTTCTTATTATCATCATTAACATAAAGTCTGAACTTCTCTTGTATGGTCTTAACATTTATGTCCAAGGAAGATGTTTTATGTGAAAGTTTGTTGTAACCAGTTTCCATAAAATTAACATCGCCTGTCAATTTATTAGTTGTAATTGTTATATTACACACTTTAGTTAGCAATTGTTCATTTCTAAACTTCACATCATTCATCAAATACTAAGTCCTGAATTTAAAATCTTCCACCATGCTAATTATCATCTCGTATTTAGAATGGTATCAGGCACTATTTTTTAAAATATAAAATATAGAGGCAAGCCTAAAGGACTGAGGGAGCGAAGCCTTCAAAAATATAATCACACAAGAAGTACTTGATCATTACTGTAAAAATTCTTGAGAATTCTTTTTGTCAACCATTTTGAGAAAAAAAATATACAATTACCTCAAACCAGATGTAATGTGAAGTGTGGCCAGCAGATGTCGCAGTCACTCTCAATGTCTTGCGTTCTGGAGTGCAACAAGGCTGGGAAGGTTCCTGTGAGGAGACCATGTTGCCCAGCCAGCAAACCACGCCAAATAACCTTACAAAAGACAATTTCTCGCAAAATCAGAATGATACAGCATGAGCCCACGTTAGACTTCCAGATGAAACCAATGTAAATGGCGAGGGGGAGGGGGACGGGGGGCGGGGGAGTGGGATCTAATAATGCTCTACAGCTGCAGAGTTGCAAGGCAGCTGGGGCCCAATCTAATGGGCTCAAGAAAAGCCAGAGACACAGTAGCAAAGCTGGTCATGGGGAAGTTGCCAATAGGTGCTGATAGCCTGTGCATGGCCTGAACCAGGGAGGGGGCTAGATGCAGAGGAGTGCAGACAGTCAAAAATGGTGGCAGTGGCTAGCAAGCTGTTGAGGGACCTAAAGCCACAGGGCACATGGCAGGAGCTCATCAGGCGTGGGTGTGTGGCCATATTCACCAGCTTACTAGCCACGGAAGCGGGAAGAAGGTGCTTTTTTAAAATGGTCTGCCACTTTTTACCTGGAGCTGAAAGTACAGGTCAATCTGACAGTAGCCTGACCTCAGGCTCCAGTTCCTGGCTTGTGGCCTGGCTATCATGGAGAACTAAACCGATGTGGTTGACAGATACTGAGAAATATTCACTAGCAATATATTATAAAAAGGATTAATATTTATTGATGGATATACAAGCACTCATGATACAAATTGAACCATAAGACAATTCTTGGAGAGTTGATCTATCCCACATTGGATGGCTGATATGCTTCCTGAGAATGCAGGATGCAAACAGGAAGGAAGGTCAGTGTCTCTGGGTCTCAATGTGATCTGGTCACGCCCCATTCAGGTTCCTGGTATTCCAGAGATATGTCTCTAAGCTTCCCCAAACAATACCTGAATCGCACTACAGAAAATAGTAACAGATAGTATAAATATTATTTCAATACCATAAATAACTTCAAATATAAAATGTTTAAGCATATCAACTATATTAAGTTTTATAAGGGATTCAAAAATTTTATAAGGGATTCTATGAGTTGTCCCAAAGATTTAAATATAAGTAAGAGTATATCTAAGTAATTAAGATAAAAAGAGAGTAGATTGAAAGTAAGATAGAATAAGAAATACAAGTGTGATGGTTAATGCTTTTAGGATGTAGGATGGCTTTTGTGTGCTGCATATGTGCTTTGTTAATATTTGTTAATAAAGAAACTGTTTTGGCCTATGGCAAGACATCTTAGAGGCAGGTGGGAAATCCAAGTAGAGATAAAGGCAAAGAAGAGCAGATGCTGTAGGCTGCTTCCCAGAAAGTAAGATGTACTAGGCCAGAGGTAAAGCCATGGAGCTATGTGGCAACCACATAGATTAATAAAAGTGGGTAGAGCGAAGTTGTAAGAGTTAGTTAGAAATGAATCTGAGATTTAGGACAAATTAGTTTGTAATTAATATTAGACTCTGATTAATTATTTTATAAGTGGCTGTGAGACTACAGGTGGGAGAGAATTTGTTCTGCTGGCTCAAGACAGATCAGAAAATTTCTGGCTGCACTTTTAATCCAACAAAATATTTTAAATCATGCTGGGAACCACAGAGATACAAATCTGGAACTGTATGGTACTGACAAGGTTGACTCATCAGAGCCAAGGTACTTGATGGAGGTAAAGCCAAAGTCTCAAGGAGTTTGGTGTTAATTGCCTTTGAAGGTGCCTAACTGCTTCCTACAGAGAATTTGTGTTAGTGAAGGCAGCCCCCTTCATCTGTTATTTCCTTGGAATTTATAGATATGTGCCCCAATACTGTGTGAAAACAGTCACACAGATAAGGTTTTCCAGACTTTTGTTCCCCTTGCCCAGAGCAGACTTACTGTCTGCCTTCCCTACAAGTATATTTGCTAGTAAACATAGTAGTAACTTATTTGAAACTTTTCTCAGGTATCCAAGGGCAACTACAGACAAGATAATTCACTGGTATGTCCTAAACATAAGAGAGTTATCTGGAGCTAACTAGCCCAAAGGCCCCTATGGCTTTGTCAGGAGACTGGCCTGATTGGGGTATATAAAACCTATGCCTTCATTGCCACTTTGTCATGCCATTCCATCACCATCATGGCATGTCATTGCTGTACCAATAAAAATGTGTTAAAAAGGAGTTGCTCTAAGTTTGATTCCTGAGAAGAGATTCCAGTAGAAATACACCCCACTGGTGAAGAAGTGCATTTTTCTGAAGCTCTGAGAGAAATCCTATCTGGGGCTGAACCTACAGAAGGTTTTCATTAAAATTATTTTATGTTAATTTTATACATGTATACAATGCACTTTGATCACATCCATTCCTCATTTCTCCCCAACTCCCTCCCAGATCAACCTCACACCTCTACCCCTCTCTCATTGTCTTCTTATTTTCCTTTTTATTATTTCTCAGTTAGCAATTACTTTATTTTTGTGAGATAATTACATTTTTATTTTTAGATGTTCTTTGATGCTCTGACAATTTTCCCCATTTATTGAAAATAGATTCTTTTCTCATATAATATAGCTAATTAGACTTTCCCCTTCCTGTACTCCTCCCAGTTCCTCCCCTCCCATTCATATCCATTCCCTTTCTATCTCTCATTAGACAGGAACAGATTTCTAAGAGATAACAAAACATAATAAAGTAAAATATAGGACAAAACATATATTGAAGTTGGAAAAGGCAAACCAAAGGAAGTAAAAGAGCCCAAGAGGAGGCACTAGAATCGGAGAGTTACTTGTTCATACACTCAGAAGCACCATAAAATACTAAACTGAAAGCTATAATATATATATATGCAGAGAAGCTTGCTGGTTCAGTCTCTGTGAGTTCATATGAGCTTTGCTTTGCTGATCTAGAAGGATTCTTTTTCTTGGTCTCCTCTATAGTCTTTGACTGTTATATTCTGTCTCCTCTTCTTTATGATTCCCTGAGCTGAGAGGGAAGGGATTTGATGGAGGCATCCAATTTAGGTCTGTGTGTTCCAAGGTCTCTTTCCCTCTGAGTAATGTCTGGGTATGTGTGTCTGTATTTGTGCCCATCTGCTGTTGGAGAACGTTTTTGATGATGGCTGAATAAGGCAACAATTTAAGAGTAGAGTAGAATATCATTAGAGGCATTTTCATCACTGTGTTTGTTTTTAAAGCCCAGGAATATTTAGTTTTATACTAGGTCTCTAAGCTATCTGATCTTTGGTTTTTGATCACCCAGGCAGTTTCAGGTTTGAGTTCTAGCTCATGGAGTTGGCCTAAATCTAATCAAACATTGGTTTATTACTCTCACTATGGTAGGACAATCATTGACCAAATATTGATTAATAAATTTCTTTTATTTTTTGAAACTACAATTTGATGTTATCTATTACCATTTCCTCCATCTAAACTACTATATTTCTAGTTTTTTCTCTCTCATGCAATGCATCCCAACTGAAGGCTCTTCTCTTTCCCTTTCTCCAAACTCCTCCTCTCCTTTCTCCCATATTCACTTCTCCTATATCTTCCTTCAGAAGAGAACAGACCTCTGGAGTGATGTCAACTGGCCATGGAGCATAACAAGATGTAATAAAGCACAAACCCTCATATTGAGGCTGGGTGAAGTGTTCCATGAGCCGGCAAACAAGTCAGAGATACTTCTGCTCTCCCTGTTTGAGTCCAACAACCCCCCCCCAAGCTAAACAACCACAGCATTTACTCAGAGTGCTTAGTATGAACTCATGCATATTTTGTGGTTACTGCTTCATTCTCTATGAGCCCCTTGATCCTTGGTTAGCTGTTTCTGTGGGCTGTGCTCTCCTGGTGTCTTTGACCCCTCTGTCTGCTACTATTCTCTCTTCCTGTTTTCTGTTGTGTTCCCTAGCTCTGTTTAACATTTGGCTGTGAGTCTCTGGATGTGCTCCCATCAGCTACTGAAGAAGCCTCTCTGATGATGAGTGGGCTAGGCACAGATCTATGAGTATAGCAGATTATTATTAGGAATTATTTTATTGAATTTTTGTTTTCAGTTGTGTTTACTCCTACAATAGGTCTCTGGGATATTCAGCTTTTAGATCGTGACCACTCAGGTAATGTCAGGCATGAGCTTCCTCCTGTGGCTTGGATCTAAAGTTTGACCAATTATTAGTTGGCCACTTTCATAAGCTTTGAGCCACCATTGCCCCAGTACATAGTACAAGCAGAAGAGTTTGTGGGTTAAAGGTTTTGTGGTTATGTTGGTGTTCCTGTCCTTCTATTGGAAGCCTTGCCTAGTTGCAGAAAATGGCTGGTTCTGTGTCTATATTCCCCATGACTAAGGGTCTTAGCTAGGGTCACCACCATAGAATCTAGGAAGTTTCCATTATGCTAGGTTTCTACCTTGCTCCTCCAAATGACTTCCCTTTCAGATTGTCTCTTCAAGTACTTGTGCTCTCTCCCTCCCCCTTACATTATTTCTGATTTTCTCAACTATCTCCTACTGCCACAGCACCTTCAAAATATTTTTTTTTCCTTTTAATTGGTTACTCATTATAAGACAACTGTGGCTGGGTCAAGCATTTATTTACCATCCTGTGAAGAAAGAAGAAGCAGTATCTTTTTAGGTGCAGGACTGAGAAGCTATGAATTCCAAACAGCAGACAGTGAGACTGAGTGATGGTCACTCCATTCCTATACTGGGCTTTGGTACCTATGCTCCTAAAGAGGTAATGGTAGCATAAGGGACAAGGTTCAACAAAACACAGGACTTACCTTAAGCAAGTGGAGATGATATATGTGTAGTTCCTGAGTTTTGATCTGATTCTGTTAGGCTAACCCTCTTCTATGTTCTACCAGACTGGAGCTATTTCTTGTTTGAGAATGAGGCAGAGTGTACTCAGCATCAGGACTGATCCACAAACTGGGCTCCAGATTACTGAGGGCACTAGTTTTTTCTTTCATTCTTCTCTATCTCAGTTGGGTAGACAAATGAATTGAAGCCATCAAGAGCATTGCATGATGACCAATGATACTGGGTAGTGAGCATGCTTTTAAAATTTTAATTTAATTTTAAATTTATTTATTTTATATCCTGACTATGGTTTCCCCTCCCTATTCTCATCCCATTCCCTTCCCAATTGACTTCCCTCAATACAATCCTACTCCGTTTCTGTTCAGAAAAAGCAAGACCTCCCATGGATATCAACAAAAGATGGTATATCAAATTGCAATAAGACTAAGCAATCCCCATGTATTAGGGCTGGGCTATGTGACTTGGTATGAGGAATAGGGTCCCAATAGCTAGTCAAAGAGACAGAAACTTCCACTGTTAGGAATTCCACAAGAGGACCAAGCTACACAACTGTCATATGTATGCAGAAACCTACATCTGTCTCATGCAGTCTCCCTGGTTGTCAGGTCAGACCTTGTGAGCTCCTATGAGCATATGTTAGTTGATTCTGTGGATTTTCTTTCTTCCTCTCTCCAGTAAGATTTTCTGATATGGGTCTAATGTTTGGACAGGAGTTTCAGCATCTGTTTCTATTAGTTGCATGATAAAGCCTTTCTGATGACAATTGGGCTTTTTAAAAGTGTTTGTTGACCACCTCCAGTACTTTTATTGAGATGTATGTTTGTATATTTACTCATTTTAAAACTGTGCTATTTTTGCTCATGTGCTGGATAGTTTCACATTAACTTGACATAAGCTAAAGTCAATTAAGAAATATCATCATAGGATAATTTTCTATATTAGTAATAGATGTTGGAGCACCTAGACTACTGTGGGTGATGTCATCCTGGGCTGGTGGTCCTAGGTTCCTTAAGAAAGGCTGATCAAGCCAAATAGAACAAGCCAGTACCCAGCATTCCATTTTCCTATGGCCTCAGCATAAGCTTCTGCTTCTAGTTACCCACCTTGAGTTTCTTCCCTGACTTTTTTTTAGTAATAAAGTGTGACCTGAGAGATGTAAGATGAAATAAGCCCTTTCCTCCACATGTTGCTCTTGGTAATGGTGTTTACCACAAGAATAAAAACTGTAAGACTGATCATTGGGGAAAATATCCACTTTTTTTCTGAATTTTCTTAATTTTTATATAACAATCTAAACTTTTTATATGTATACTATATCACCATTTCATTTTCATCCTTTGATGAAATTCTATATTCTTAATTTAAATTTAGCCAATAAGATAAAGCAATTTTACCTTAAAGGGGAGAAAGTACTTGAATATTTTCTATATGATGTCCTTAATTTCCTAGTTATAGATCTGTGTCTTTTAGTACACATATTGCTAATAGTTTTTATTGTTATGTAGGTAAAATAGATGTGTAAAATCACTTACATCATCCTGCAATCTTCTCAGATTCCTTGAGAAACTGAACCTTTGATGATCCCTGGGAATTCCCATTTCATAACAAGAATGAAAGCTTTCTATGACCTGCCTAGGCAAACAGTAGGGCTCATGTGTGTACAAGGTTCATCTGGAATGTACTAGGAGTTGTTTAACCAGCTTCAAATGTACATCTTAAGAATGGAGACTCTAAAAACTTTCTATTTAAACACTTGTATTTTGTAAATTCATTGTTAGGGACTTTGATGTATCTTTTGTTACTTCTCTTGGAGAAGTCTTTTAGAAGATTCTATACTGTTTCTTTATTTGGTGACATGCCCTTTTTCCTATATAAATTTCATGGTTTCATATGCCTTTAGATGTATAGCACATATCAGGTCCTGAGGTATCTGTAGGGACCCTAATGTCAATGACTGATCTGTAACTGACTGGACAAATTGACTGGTTCCTTAAGTACCCTTCTCTTGTGACTCAGTGGGAGAGGCCCAGACAAGGTTGGTTGGATTCTTCTTCGCAAATGAACATATCAGGGAAGACTTGGGGAAACTTGGTGCTGAAGAAGAATCCTAAGTCTAAACGCTTTGTTCTTGTTGCTCTTTTAGGTACTTGTGCCTTAAGAATCCTAAGTCTAAACGCTTCTTCTTGTTGCTCTTTTAGGTACCCAAGACCAAGGCAACAGAAGCCACCAAAATAGCTATAGATGCTGGCTTCTGCCATATTGATTCTGCTATTCTGTATCAAAATGAAGAGGAGATAGGACTTGCCATTCGAAGCAAGATTGCAGAAGGTACTGTGAAGAGGGAAGATATATTTTATACATCAAAGGTATTGTACAAATGGATGAACTGTGGTGTGCTAAAATAATCTTTATATGATTAAATGGTCAGTGAATGATGGTAAAATACACAAATTGACTTATATTATTGCATAATTTTATGCTACCCATAGCAAAAGTTAATAGATTTAGCTTTGTAATTAATGTCTTTAAATTATTCAGTGAGATGTTAACTTTTCTGAGTCACACTTAATCAGAACATGGTTTAGAAATAACTGGAAAACAGGCTTTTTTATATGGCCTGAATAACTATAAAATGTCTCATTGTTCTAAAACTATTTCTCTTTCTCATCAATAAGATACAATATTGTAAGAAAACACTTTTGATGTTAAAGAAGATATAAGTAATTTTATAATAGATTATAAAATCATTTTATATGATGGTAATTGTATAATAATAAAACATATTAAATAATTATGAATATTGGTTATGTAACTATAATGTATTATATATAATTCTATAATGTTCTTTCTCCAATACCTAAAAAATAATTAGATGCTCAAGTATATAAACCAAAGTGTCATGAACTGTTCCACTTTGAGTTAATGGGCTAATCACATTAGATACTTATTTTCTTTATCAAAGATTTTGTTTTATAATTAGAACAGAAATACTGAAAATGTATATAAAGTACATTCATAAGCTTTTAGCAGTTATAATTATTTATTATTGTAGGCACTATGTAACTGTGTATGCTATACTTTTTCTGAAACTGCTACCACAGAACTCAGCAATACGGTGTGCTATGCCTTTATGATGGCTAAGATGTCATTAGGCAATAGTAGTTCATCTAAATGATAGTCTATGGAGCACCATTGCATATGTGGTTCATTGATAACCAAAACTTTGTTATGTAGCACATGACTTTGTGCTCTATTTTTGTATTTTACTGTTTCTTTCTTAAGTAGTCTCCTATAAAATCAAAACTTCATGTGCTCTACATTTTAAAAGCCTCACATTTCCAAATGAAATAGATATTGAGGTTTTTGTTGTTACTGAAGGCTGTGATCTCATATGAGTGTTCAGACTATGTGAATATTTTGATTTTTTTCTTACTCTGACTCAGTTAAAAATGTTTAAAAATGATATTATTCATTGCATAACTTTACTAAGAGGAAATTAAAATAAAGAGACTGGAAATATCTATCTCTCAGTATTAAGCTACAATAATATTTTACAATCCCACAAAATGCATTGTCCCTATCAAGTAAAATTGTTCAATAGCTCATTTTATAAGTTATGTTGTCTTCAGCCATGTGTATTTTTTAAAAGAATTAATTATTGTAATAATATTAGTGTCTTGACAACATGTATGTATGTGAGCCATGAGTGAGCCTGGTACCTGCAGAGACCAGAAGGGAGACATCAGATCCCCTAAAGTAGAGTTACAAAACAATGTGAGCTGCCACATGGGCGCTGCTAAGCAAATCAGGGCTATACCTACAAATGCTAGCTTGCTAATACAGCTCTCTAAACCTCTATGGGTTATTTTAAGTTTGTACACTTTTATTCAGCTTCTCTTTGTAGAGAAACAGTAGCGTTGATTCCTGTTCCTGTGATGGTAAGTGAAGGTTGAAAACACACATGGCAACAATTATTCCTTCATCAGCTGTTTTACTAAAAAGACCTGAGACCTCATCTAACAATTCAGAGTGAGCAAATGAAGACCACCCAGTTTTGCTGCTGTTAACACAATCTTGTCATTCTGAAAATTTTATTTATTTTATTTTTTCTGCACTTTTTATTTAATAAGTTTTTCTCATACTCTCTGTTCCCCCTCCCTCTCCTCCTTAGGAATGGCTGAAAGGCACATGAAAAGTGCTCAACATCTTTAGCCATCAGAAATGCAAATCAAAACAACTTTGAGATACCACCTTACACCTGTCAGAATGGCTAAGATTAAAAACACAGATGATTTTATAATTATAATTATAAACACATCTTCTCCAGTATAGGATCTCCAGATCCTATACTGGAGAAGATGTGAAGTGAGGGCAACACTCCTCAAAAAAAATAGTGTTCTGAAAATGTTTGATATTTATTTTTCTTTCATATGGAATTATGGAGTTAGTCAGCTTTAAAATATTATGGTGGCATATATATAGGGCCCATATTCTTATCATTCTGTTCCACATTTTTAGCATCTGACTTTCCTTTTTAGTCATTCCATGACCCAAGATGATTACAGGACCTGTGTTGCAGGAAGAGACAAAAAGAGTACAGAGCAAAAAAGGAAAGGAAAAAATAATTTAAATTCCAAATGTTCTTTAATTTCAAATTTCTTGAAATACCTGATTTTTCCCAGAACTCTGTAGTAAAAATACATTTTGTGGTTAGAAATTAGTCTTTTTTGGTACAGAGAGCTTCGAAATATAACCATCCTTTTTTTGGTCACTGTACCTAGGTGAAAATTCATGTTCCATTATTAAGAAGAAAGAAGAACATAGATGTCTTGCTCACTTTGCCTCCTCACATGGTTAATTAGGAAGGGCAGTGTGTGTAAAGCACCAACATAATAAAAAATTTATTATAATCAAAAAATGAAACAATAGTTATCAGTGAAGTCAGAGTTATTTCATATATGTTAACCTAACATAACACACCATAAGAACAGTTATAATGTTAGACTTTAAAGTTTTTTATCAATTCCATGAAATATAATTTGATGACATATACTATTATTACTTAATAGAAGTTTAGGGACTTGCATAATTTTCTAGATTCATTCACAATAAGTGTGCAGTTAAGAGAGGTTCATGGGTAGGTTAAATGGAGAAAATACAAGAGAAGGGAATAGTTTCTCCTGTGGCCATCAATATTACACTAGTGCAACAATGTTTCTGTATTATTGAAAGCAACACAACAAACACTTGAAATTTAATAATCCAATGTCGGTTCCATTCTTCAACTTTTACAGCTTTGGTGTACTTTTCATCGTCCAGAACTGGTGCGGGTTTGCTTGGAACAGTCACTGAAGAAACTCCAGTTGGCTTATGTGGACCTGTACCTCATTCATTTCCCAACGTCTCTAAAGGTAAACAGTTCAGATCACCAAAAACTTTCATCTCTAATGTTAAGGTTTTGCTGGCTGGTTGAATTCTACTTCTATAAAGTTTTAAAACACAGTTCAGTTAATTTTAGAAAATACTCCAAATGTATTATGCAAAGGACTTGGTAGGATTATGTAAAGGAAAAGCCTAAACCCTGAATAGATTTGGTATTTTAAATAGTCTTAAAAAAAGTCTCTGCTTTTTTACTTCTGACCCATGTATTACTATAAATATGCTTAGGTGCTTTTAAAAGTTACTTTAGTTTTGTTTTGTGTTAGTGTTTTTTCTGAAGGTATGTTTTATACCATGTCTGTGTGTAGTACACAATGAGTTCAGAAGTTGGCATTGAATCCTCTGGGATAGGAGTTATAAGCAGTTAAGAGCTGCCATGTAGGTTCCAGAAATGAAACCTGAGTCCCCTGGAAATGCAGCAAGTGCTCTTAACCACTGGGCCATCTCTCTAGCTCCACATTTGCTTAGTTTTTATCCCAGCAATTTTCATTGTTGAAAAATTTAGCTATGAGGGAGTTTGAAGCTCTAGTTCATTGACAGATGCTGGCTTTGCTGTAATTTACATTACCCAAATAATCTTTAAAAATATACTAGTCTAGGGCTGGAGAGATAGTTCAATGTTGAAGAGTATTTTCTGGTCTTACAGAGGACCTGAGTTCAGTATCCAGCTCCCGCTTTAGTAGGCTCATAATTTTCTGTATCCAGGGAGCTGACATCTTCTTCTAGCCTTTGTCAGCACCTTACAGTTGTGACACATACACATGCAAACACAGAACACAAATACACATACACAAACACATACAAACACACACACGTATACACACACAGAAAGAACACACACACAAACACAAAACATATACATACAAACACTCACACATAACACCCACATCCACATTATACGAACACACACAACTGAAAACAATGTAACAAAACATAACAACCTTGTCTCCTCATCTTTTGTTCACTTGCCAGGCCTGAAGCACCCACAAACAAGAAAACATGAGGAAGATTATTGTTTTCTATGGGTCAAACATGGAGTTTGTTGTTGGTGGAGATGACTGCCATATTGTCCAATTCCTAAGTGAAAGTGGCGTTGAACAGAAGAAACACAGGTCACACAACATAGTCTAAGGACCCCCAAATTAGTTCTTTATTAAAACAAAATTATGTTTTTTGAGAACCATGACACTCAAGGACATTCTTTACAATTCTGCATTCACAATGTAAGACAAATATTACATGAAATACATCTGCTGGAAGTTCTATTCACAGCAGTCTTTATAAGCTACTTTTGCCATTGTGAGAAAAAGTCATTTGTTCAGAGATTAATTTTTCATTTCTTTCCATTCCAGCCAGGAGACAATTATTTTCCAACAGATGAGAATGGAAGAGTTATATTTGACACAGTGGATCTCTGTGCCACCTGGGAGGTGAGTTACTTGGGTTAGAGAACACAGCAGGAAGTACAGCAGAGAGAAGTGTCAGAACTTCACACTATGTTGTGAACACTAACGATCTTCATAAGGGCTTATTTACTTAAGAGGTGGGCACCACATATGACAGTGATATAATAGAAATAAAGGGAAAGTTAGACTATAAGGGTGACAGTCTAATGGACTAACGAGAGCTCAGGATTTTCTTAATGGTTGATTCTATCATTTTGTTACTGCTTTATTTTTCCTAAGATGTAATGTCAAGAAGCTTAATTTTCATTTTCCAACAGTGTTGCTTTTGCCATTATAGGTTTCCACTTATATTAGTTTATATTTTGATGCATTATTTTTTCTTTCTAGGCCATGGAGAAGTGTAAGGATGCAGGACTGGCCAGGTCCATTGGGGTGTCCAACTTTAACCGCAGGCAGCTGGAGATGATCCTGAACAAGCCGGGGCTCAAGTACAAGCCTGTGTGCAACCAGGTGGGGGGGGGTCTTCAGCCCTTAATGTTTTCTGTTCATTTCTTTTTTCCTCCACTACTGCCAGGTGCCAATTAGAGGGTAGAAATAACATTAGAAATGTAGAATAAAGCTTTCAGATGACCTTATTCACTAGCATCTTTCAATCTTTGGCTTTTGTCATCAAATAAAGCATGAAAGCACATTCATTGAGTTTTACCTGTCCTTGGAGTTATTTGTAGCAAAATTAAGGGAAATGATAATGTTTCTTTATTACAAATTTTGACATGAATCATGTATTAGGTACATGTTTCATGACCAATTTTCATTTAGTTGAAAATCCATAAATGATTTTTTCTTTTTTTATGTTTCATATATAATGCAATTTATTGTTTTATTATTATGAATAAAATCATATTTTTTATCCATCAATGATTTTTAAATCAGGTAATTTTTAAGTTTTAGATATTATATTTTTTCACTATGTTGACAATTTTTTCTTCTTGCCCTCTTCCTTCTCTTCTTCATATTCTAAATTTTGTTTGTTTGTTTTTCTTGTTTTATATGACATAGTCTCTATCTGTAGTCCAGGCTTATGTGAAACCTGTTATAGACTTGATTGGCCTCAAGTTCATTGCAATCTTCCTGCCTAAGCCTTCTAAAATGTTGATTTATGGGCATGAGTTGCTACATCAGGTATAATATGATATATTCAATTGAAATTTAATTACATAAGTTAAATTAAGGCATGTTTGAAAAATTTTAACATTTATTCTTAACATTAAGTATGGAATTTTATGTACATTGTTATGTTTCTATTTCATCCATCTATAGGTAGAATGCCATCCTTATCTCAACCAAAAAAAAAACTGCTGGATTTCTGCAAGTCAAAAGACATTGTTCTGGTTGCTTACAGTGCTCTGGGAAGTCAGAGTGAATCAAAATGGTAATATAGATAATGAGACTCAAATCAAAGTTAATCATTGTTAATTAAATATTTTTTCCTCTTAAAATACTGTATAATTTTTGTTTTGTTTTATCTTGTATTTTGTAGTTCATTATGAAATAAACTTGTAAACAGGAAGAATTTTCATTTTTATGCAAATAAAACATGGTATGGTTTTATAATTCCATGTATTAAATTTGGAAAAATCCTGGCCCATATATCAAACTTCTTACAAATTAAAAAAGTTTTCTAACAAATCCAAGAGTTAGGAGAAGGAATGTAACATTTCTGCCTTCTACCAGGGTGGACCAGAATTTCCCCCATTCTCTTGGATGATCCAGTTCTTGGTTCCTTGGCAAAAAAATACAAACAAACTCCAGCCCTGATTGCTCTTCGCTACCAGATCCAGCGTGGGGTTGTGGTCCTGGCCAAGAGTTTCAATGAGAAGAGGATAAAAGAGAACATGCAGGTGATGAGATGCTGCAAGTGTTAGGCACCTACACAAATTGTTCTATGGAGTATGTTGTTAGTCCTATAACCCTAGCTAGTGTCCCTTGCAGTCCCATTACATCTGTGTTTTAAGGACTTAGGCAGGGTGTTAAATCCTGTTCTTCAGAAGCACTGTTAATTTTTTCTTCAGAATAAATGGGTTATTGATAATTTAATCTTAAGTGAGTGGCATGCTCTTTTTTTCAGTTTTTGAAATAAGGCATGAGACTAGATGACTTTCATTCTTTAAATTTATTTCCTATACATATTTATATTTTAATGTTTAGGCCTTTAATCACTTTGGATGCATTTCATATCAACTAATTTTTTACAACTTGGTTAGTTTGAGAGTGGTTGTCTTCTAATTTCAAATAGATCATTTATGTAATTAATACTAGTAGTCCTGAAATCAATTCACACCTACTTAGAGGTTCTTTTGAAAAGTCTCTTGTGTAGCTTATTAGTTCATGGTTAGAGATTAGTGAGGGCTGATCTGATCTCAGGCAGACTATTTTAATCTTAGTCAGGCTCTTTTTTGACCTGCAGTGAAATTTCTCATGCATTTGAGGAGCAGTGAGGTGTCTGCTCCAGAATCCATATTGCTCTGTCTGAAGTGGAACTGGATTTTCCTCTCTGTAGTGTTATCCTCTCACCAGCCAATGTTGTACAAGCTCCACATAGTTTCTGAATTTTATAATTTGTTTTCATATCTAGTCTTATATCATATACATCATTTCTTCTCATAAATACAACTGATGCTTTATGACACGTGACAACAACTTCTTCCACAACCCAATGTAAACAGGTCTATATTTGTTAAATATGAAGTGAACTCTGAAAGATACAAAGAGAAAAAGATGTTCTAGTACTCTTCTATTTCATTTTTATATTCTGTAAAGTTATTGATCATACATTCTACTTTTTATAAATACCTCATTCCAAAATCTACTTTTCCCACTTATTTAAATTGAGTACTATTTGAAAAGGGATTTCTTCTCTACATTATTTAGGCTTTTCTTTGTGGTTGGCTAGTGTTAAGCTTTCCTGTAAAAACACACCGAAATTTTTCTCCATTCTCTTTGAAAATGTCATTCTCTGTCTTTACAGTTCATCCGTAAGTTTCACCAAAATTATTCTTTAGTTGTTTCAATAAATCCATTTCCCTACTCATTCCTATCATTGACTAATGTATTTACACTTTTTAAGTAAATTTATTTTCCAGCTTTCCTAATTCTTACTTTTACATAATCCTATAAATATCTTGGTCACTCTTTGTAACTTATTCTGTGATCCAATCAATTTCCCCATTTTCACTCAGTATTCTTTGAAAAAATTAATATTGCATTGAACTTACCATTTTGGAGACAATGACTTTTTGGCAGTACTGAATTTTTCAATTCATGATAACAATAGAAATTTCCAGTTCTTCAAATAGTTTTCTATATGCATTGTCAACTTCTACAAGTTGCAAGTTAAGTGATTTGTATTTATTTATTCTTTTCTATCCATTTGCCTGATAGAAAACATATTTTTTATTGATAGCTATCTTTTGTTGTTTTACTCATTGCCTAATTATTGAAAAGGTAAATGAACTTCATCAGAAGTGCCTGATACTTAATATTATAAGTTTTTAAGTTATTGTTAACTTTTTTTTGGTGTTACTATTTTGAGAACTTTTGTTTTCCTTGGTCTATTTGTTTCTATTTGCTAACAACAGGGGACCTCATGTTGATTGAACTGACTACATTGTATGTAAGACAATTTTCTTGATGCCACTTCTTTTTTTGAATATTATTAATATCTGTAAAATTCTTACTTTGAATTACATTAACATGATATTTCAAAAATTCTGATTGCTCATGTCTGAGGCATAGGAAAAAACTGTATTAATGAGACTACTTCCTTGGAGTCAGCCACTATTTCTTCCTCTTGCAGTCTTTCCTCAATGGAGATTCCTGAATTTGGAGGGGAAAGGTTTGATTGAGAGTCTCCCATGTGGGTTTGACAGCTTCTAAGTCTTTCACTTTCTGTGCATTATCCAATTCTTGGTCTCCAAGTCAATCTTATCTACTGCAAGAAGAGGCTTTTCTGATGAGGGTTGAGTGATGCATTGATCAATGGGTGTAGAAATATATCATTAGAGGTCATTTTATTGGCATAGACCAGGCACAGAACGATTGATGTGTGTATGAATTCACAGAGACTGTGGCAGCATGTAGAGTGTTAGGCCAGAAAAATCTTCAGAACTAAAGAGAAATGGATGCAAAGTCCCACCCATGAACACTTAGAAGTTTTTCTCAAGTGATATTTGCTGGGAAAGAGGGAATCAGTTTTCTCTAAGGAGTGTTACCTTGTATTTATCACTTAATTAAATGGTTGATGAACATGTGTTTAATTTCTCAATTTCTTGATGTATTAAATATCTTATCTGCACCATTCAGTCTATTGCATTTGGAACAGGCAGACTGGCAAATATGCAGTGTAATGACAATAATGTAGTTACTATTTGTTTGATAGGTTTTTGAATTTCAGTTGACTACAGAGGACATGAAAGTCCTTGATGGCCTGAATAAAAAAATCCGAAACATATCCGGTTCCATGTAAGTAATTTCAGTAAACATACTTTACTTAACTTTTTTCTGAGGTGTATATCACATTGTAATTTGCCTTAATTTGAAAAGAAATATTTTTATTTATTATGAATGAATTCTTTTTTTAATCCATGTATCCCCTTGTTTAGACACCCTTCCCCTCCTGCCCGTCTCAGTCACTTACTCTTCTCCTCATCACTTATTTCCTCCTCAGCAAGGGCAGAAGGTCACAAGGTCCCATGATAGTTTAGTTCAGCATCTACTACAGGCAAATCCGCTTTCCTTGTCCCAACATCAAGACTGGGTCAGATGTACCTATGGAGGGAATGGGCTCCAATGTGCCAGTCCAAGGTGCTTTAGATCGCAAGCTGTTCAGTGGTTGTGGTTTGCTGTTTGGTTATGCTTTGCTCTTTACTTAAAATCTACTAATGAGTGAGTATGTGCCCTGCTTATCTTTCTGGGATTGTGATACCTCACTCAGGAGGATATTCTCCATATCCATCCATTTGCCTGCAAATATTAGAATATCTTTTTTTCTTACTGCTGAGTTGTACTCCATTGTGTATATGTACCACAGATTGCTAATCCATTCCTCAGTTGAGGGGCACCTAGGTTGTTTCTAGGTTCTATAGCGAACTCAAGAAACTAGAGCCCTAAATGCTTAATAATAATTTTTTAACCCAATTATAAAATGAGGTTCAGAACTAAAAAGGGAATTCTCAGCAGAAGAATTACAAATGGCTGAAAGGCACATAAAAAAGTGTTCAACATCTTGGCGCTGGAGAAATGGCTCAGCGGTTAAGAGCACTGACTGTTCTTCCAGAGGACCTCAGAGTTCGATTCCCAGCATCCACATGGCAGCTAACAACTGTCTGTAATTCCAAGATCTGACACCCTTACACAGTTATATATGCAGGCAAAACACCAATTCATATAAAAGAAAAATATTTTTTAAAGAAGTGCTCAACGTCTTTAGCCGTCAGAGAAATGCAAATCAAAACAAGTTTGAGATAACACTTTACACCTGTCAGAATGGTTAAGATTAAAAACACCGATGACAGCCTATAATGGAGAGGATGGGGAGCGAGGGGAACACTCCTCCCTTGTTGGTGGGAGTGTAAATTTGTTCAGCTACTTTGAAATGCAGTATGGCAGTTTCTCAGAAACTGGGAATCTTCCCAAGGAGTCAGCAATACCACTCTTAGGCAGATACCCTAAAGATGCACATTCACACCCCAAAAGCATTAGCTCAACTATGTTCATCAGAAGAAATAATTTAAACAAATGACATG
>PVIH01024781.1:0-15222 GCA_004025045.1 Sigmodon hispidus | reverse complement strand
CACTCCTTGTATCCTATCTAACCACAATCAATAAAACTTAAAATTGACACTAAGCAAAACTCTAGTAAAGAAACAAACTCATGGAGACTCAGCAACTCATTACTGTATAATAAGTGGGTCAAAGAAGAAATCAAGAAAAAAATGAAGTATTTTCTGTAACTAAATAAGAATGAAATACAACATAATAACATCTAAGGCACATATTGAAAACAGCCCAATAAAGAAAATTTACAGCTTTTAGATATATTTTTTATATATTTTTAAAAAGCAGAAAGAATACAAATAAATGACTTAATGATGCAACTCAAAAAATTGGGGGGAAAAAAGAACAAATGGAATCAAATCCCAGTCAAGAGCAAGAAATAATAAAAATAAGAACAGAAATCAATGAAATAGAAATAAAGATCAATGAATGTAAGATCTGGTTCTTTGGGAATATAAACAAGAGTGACAGAAATAACCCAACTAACCAAAATAATAAAAATAAATAAAAAGGACAGGTCTAAGTGAGAAATAAACCAAAAAAATTACAACAGTACTCTGAGTTAAAAAAACCTTTAAAAAAAAAATAAATGTCCAGATTCAGCCAAACATCTAAAACTAAACCAAGTTAACAATCAAATAAGTCAACAACCAAACAAACTGATAACAAACAAGACTGACATGGTAACAAAAAGCCTTCCAGCAAAAAAAAAAAAGTCCAAGACCAGAGAGATTCACAGACTTCTACCAGATTTTCAAAGACCTATAGCCAGCAGCCTTCTTAAACTATTTCTGAAAAAGAAATAGAAATATTCCCATAAAGTTTCCTATGAAATCAGTGTCACTCTAATACCAAAACCAACAATAAATTTTAAAAGGTTTTAATTTTAAAACTACAGACCAATGAACATAGATTTTAAAATGCTGAATAAAATATCTATAAGCAGAATACATCAAAAAAGACTAACAACAAGCTGGCTTTATCCCTGAAATGTTCATCATATAAAGGTCAATAAATGTAATAAATCACATAAAGCCAAAAAAGTACATACCCATTTCAACAGATTCAGAAAATTCTTTAACATTCTCCAACACGCTTTCCTACTAGAACTCACAGGAAGAATAGGACTAAGGGAACACAGTTCAACATAATAAAAGTACCATGTGAAACCAAAGGCAAAGATTATCCTAGAAGGAGACAAACTTAAAGCAATCTCACTAAAGTCAGGAAGAAGACAGCACTATCTCCATTCCTTTCCCATAACTTAAAGAACTAGCTAGTGCATTAAGAACAAGGGGAAAAACTAAAGAAACACAAATAGGAAAAGAAGTCAAACTATCCTTATTTGCAGACGACATATTATACTTTAGAGGTCCAAAAAATTTCTACCAGAAAACTTCTAGAAATAAAAATAAATTCAGCGTTCATAGCAACATTATTCGTAATAGGCAAAACCTGGAAACAACCTAGATGCCCCTCAACTGAAGAATGGATTAACAAACTGTGGTACATCTACACAATGGAGTACTACTCAGCAGTAAGAAAAAATGATATCCTAAAATTTGCAGGCAAATGGATGGATTTGGAGAATTATCTTCCTGAGCGAGGTCTTGCAAACTCAGAAAGACAAATAGGGGATGTACTCACTCATTGGTGGACTTTAAACAAAAAAAAGCTAAGCATGTCCAAGCTGCAAACCAAAACCACTGAATAGCTTGGGATCTGAAACACCTTGGACCGGCACCTTGGAGCCCATTCCCTCCAGAGGAACACCTGACTCAGTCTTGATGTGGGAGTGAGGAAAGCAGATCTGACTGGATGGTGAACTAAGCCACCTTGGGACCTTGGGACCTCCTGCCCTTGCTGGGGAGGAGATAAACTGATGGAAAAAGAGTGTGTGACTGGGAGGGGTGGGAGGGGGAAGGGAGCCTGAACAAGGGGATACATGGATAAAAAATATGGTTTTTATTTTCATAATAAATAAATAAATAAATAAATAAACTCAGCAAAGTGACAAAACACAAAATCAATTGTTGAAAACAATAGTTTTTTGTATCCCAACAACAGAGAGATCATGAACATTCACAACAGACTCAAAGAAAATAAAATGTCTAGGAATAAACCTAACCAAAGTTAGAACCACTACAACAAAAACCGTAAACCTCTGAAGAAAGTGATAAAAACAAAAGAGAATGAAAAGACATCCAATGCTCCTGGATAGGTAGGATTACCACTGTGAAAATGACAGTTCTACCAAAATCCATTTACAGATTCAGTGCAATCCTAATAAAAATCCCTAGCTCATGATTTGTAGAAATAGTAAAAGCTATCCTAAAGTTCACATAAAACCACAAAAAAATAAATTAATTAATTAATTAAAAAAAATAAATCCTGGGGCTGGAGAGATGGCTCAGTGGTTAAGAGCACCGTCTGCTCTTCCAGAGGACCCGGGTTCGATTCCCAGCACCCACATGGCAGCTAACAACTGTCTGTAGTTCCAGTTCCAGGCAAAACACCAAGGCAAATAAATAAATAAAATAAAGTTTTTTAAAAAAAAAAAAAAATCCTGAACAAAAAGAACAATGCTGGAGGCATGACAATTCCAAATCTTGAGATCAATTAAAGAGCTATAGCAATAAAACTGCACAAAAACAGACAAGAAGACCAATAAAACAAAATTGAAGACTCAAACATGAGCTCACATAACTTCAGCCACTTAATATTTTACAGAGATGCCAAAAACATTCACTAGAGAAAAGCAAGCACAGGCAAGTGGTCTTAAGTTGTATAAGAAAGTTAAGCAATCCATAAAGAGCAAGCCACTAACCAACAACATTTCTCCATGACCCCTGCTTCAGTATCTGCCTCTAGGCTCCTGCTTTGAGCTCTTTCCTTGACTTCCCTTCATGATGGACTGACCTATAAGATGAAATAAATCCTTTCTTCCTCAAAGGTGCTTTTTTATCATGGTCTTTATTCCAGCAATATAAAGCAAACTAAGACCATATTTAAAAATCATCTTGCTACAGGAATTTGAGGCAAAAGCAATCTACAGGAATAAGTCCTTAACCTGTGTGATCTTACATTATTCCAATTAGAAAGCATCAGTATTTAATGAAATTATATATAGGATATCCACTTAATGTTTACTGAGAAACCGATGGAACAAAGGTAAAACTCCTACACATCTGGGTAACAGAAGTGACCATGATGATGCTTTTCCTTTTTTAATGTATATAAAAGAAAATTTTCTATAACTCAATTGGTAAAATGTGTATATGCAGACTATGAAAACTTGTGCATGTATAGTGTAGAATCCAGAAAAACTAGTTAAGAGAGTCAGTGAGATTGTTCAGTAGGCACTTGCCACACCAGGCATGAGTTGTCAATGCTAAGTTCAACCCGAGACCTATATGGTAGAGAGAACCAAATCCCACAAGTTGTCGTCTTGACCTTGTCCATGGATAGGTGCATGCAGGCACATGCACATACACATACCAACAAATACACTCTGTGTGTGTGTGTGTGTGTGTGTGTGTGTGTGTGTGTGTGTGTGTATCCTTCCTAAACTGTTTTTTTAAAAGAACAGGAGAATTCCCAGTCTTTCTATGAAGTCAGTATCACTCTAATACCAAAGTCAGATAGAGAAACAATAAATTAATTTTTTAATTAAAAAACAAGCCAATAACTTTTATGAACACAGATTCAAAATGTTCAATAAAATCCTTGCAAGTAGAATACATTAAAAAGATTAACCACCATGACCAAGTTGGCTTTATCCCTGACTGAAATACATATATATAAACACACATATATACATACATACAGCATATATTTAAAGAAAAGAATGATTAAAATTTTGGGGCAGCAAGAAAGCTCAATGGGTAAAGGCATTTGCTGTCCAAGCCTGGCTCAAGCCCACACTAAAGTAGGAAGAGAAGAAAACCAACTCTAAAGTTGCCCTCTGACCTCTCCAATGAGCTATGGTACCCACACAGCATGCATACATAGTTAGACAAAATAATAAAAAAGTCATCTTTTACAATAGTTAGTATTCAGTGGAGAAAATCCCATTCACATCAGCTTCAAACAATAAATAATAATAAATAATATCTTTGCACTGAGGCTAAAGACCTCTACAATTAATACTTTTTTAAAGATTTATTTTATTTTTAAATATGAGAATTGTGTATGTCTCTGTGTGAATCTGCCCACATGAGTACAAGTGCTCACAAAGGCAGGATGGTATCAGATCCCCCAGAGCTGGAGCTATAGGCACTGTGAACTGCCTGACGTGAGCTCTGGAGACTGAACCTGGGTCCTCTGTAAGAGCAGCACTCACTCTTAACCTCTGAGCCATCACTATAGCCCATAAATGAAAACTTTACAATACTGAAGAGGACTGGGGAGATGATTCACTTACTGCCAAGCCTACCCACATAGTTGAAGGAAAAAACTAAATGCTGAAAATTGTCCTCTGACCTCACCACTCAAGCTGTGGCATATGTTCTATGTGCTGCCTCCAATAAACAAATAAAAAAATTAAAGACAGTAGAAAGTAAAAAGATCTTCCATGCTGACAAATGTCCAGAATTAATATTGTGAAAACAGCTACATTACCAAAAATCTGTTTATCTACAGATTCAACAAAATCTCCACCAAAATCCCAATCATATTTTTCAAATAACTAGGAACAATCCTAAGATTTGAATGTTAAGTACAAAAGACCCCCACATGTAAGGCAGTCCTTAGCTAAGAGACCCATACTGGAAGTATCACAATAATTGATCTCAAATTAGAGTATATAGCCATAATAACAAGAATAGCATGGTGCTGGCAGGAAAACAAACATGTAAATGAGTAAGAACCCAGAAATAAACTTATACATTTACGGCCACCTGGACTTTGACATAGCTGTCAAAAAAACATACATCAGGGAAAAGACAGCCTCTTAAAATGATGCAGTGAATGATGGATTTCTACATGTAAAAGAATTAAACTTGATCCCTATCTCTCACCAAAAATCACATAAAAATGGATCAAACACTTGATACCTGATACCTTGAAAGTGCTGAAGGAAAGCATAGATTGAACACTTCAACATACAAGCATACAAACAAGAGTTTCATTTTATGCACATGCGTATTTTGTCTCCATGTACATTCATGCACCACTTGCATGCCTAGTTCCTGCAGAGACCAGAGAGGGAGTTAAACCCTCATTAACTAGAGTTATGAGTGGTTGTGAATCACCATGTGGGTGCTAGGAATCAAATACTGGCCCTCTGAAAGAGCAGCCAGTACTCTTAACCACTGAGTCATCTCCCTAGTTCCAGCAAGGACTTTCTTAAAAGAATTCTAACAGCATAGGAAATAATCCCAAGAATTGGTAAACAGGATTATATGACATTAAAAGGCTTCTGAACAGTAAAAAAAATGATCAGTAGAGAAAAAGAGATTGCTTACAGAATGGGAAAAACATCTTTGTCCACTACCAGATACTAAGAAATATAAAAAACTACAAAAACTACACTGGATTTTCAGAACAAATAGAAATGACCAGTAAATAAATTCCTTTTAAAGTCTTTAACTATCAAGGAAATGCAAATCAAAACTGCTTTGAGATCTGTCTCACCCAAGTCAGAATGGCTATCATCAAAAAAAAAAGACAATAAATTCTGGTAAAGATAAGGAGAAACAAGTATCCTCACTCACTATTGATGGGAATGCAAACTTGAGTAGCCACAATGAAAATCATCATGGAGAATTCCATGTTGGGAGGGGAGGGAAAATCTAAAAAGGGTTAAAAAGGTAACCAGCATACAAACCAACTAACAAGTTATGACATTCCGGTAGATACTCGGAGAACTCTAAGTCAACATACTAGAGGAATGTATATATCCATGTTTACTGCTGCTGTACTCATGGTAGCCAGAAAATGGAACCAGCCAAGAGGTCCATTAATCTTCTACCATCATTGAGCACCTTTAAAAACTAACCACACCTGGGGGCTGGAGAGATGGCTCAGTGGTTAAAAGTACTGGCTGCTCTTCCAGAGGACCAGGGTTCAATTCCCAGCACCCACATGGCAGCTCACAACTGTCTGCAGTTCCAGTTCCCAGTTCCAGGCAAACACCAAGGCAAATAAATAAAGTCTTTTAAAAAAATAAATAAATAAATTCTTTAAAAAAAACAAAATAAAACTAACCACACCTGCTGCCAACATGAAACAAAACAAATCCAAGAAAAGTTGGAAACTAAATAGTAGAGGATAAATAACATCCTCAAAAATATCCTTAGTTATAGTTTTATTAACAGTTTTCATTGAGTGCTTATATGGTTAGTATAAAAGCATCCCAAGCATGTTTATTATTCAATCCACTTGCCAACCCTGAAAAATAGGTACTATCTAGATTTTACAAAGAAATTACAACTTAGAAATGCTGTGTACTTTTCCAGTCAGAGAGCTAGTACAATGTGTCAAACTTTCTCCCATGAAAGTCTAACTCTTAAATAAAGATTCTAGCCATCAATTCTATTATTTCACTTTAAAAATGCCTATCAATAACTATTCTATCCCGTTCCCACACAGAAGCACCCCCAGTGAGTTTCTGATTGGGCTATATGTGTCCGAGAATTCAGTGGTACAAAAGTACCACTAGCTTTATCAGTCATTATCCCTCTCCCAACAGAGATTATTCCATGTCATTCTGTACTATATGACTAACTATTTCAGTACTGCCTTTTAAATACTAAGACTCCAACCAACTTAACCAATCAGCAAGCCATAGGACTACTGTAAAATGAAGCAAGGATAAGTCTACCTCCTTCTGTATTTTCTAATGGTATGTCTTTGGTCAGTGTCTTAGGGTTTCTATTGCTGTGAAGAGAGAGCATGAGGAAAACCATTTAACTGGGGTGGCTTACATTTTCAGAGGTTTAGTCCATTATCATGGTATGACATAGTGGTATGCAAGCAGACAAAGTACTGGAGAAAGGGCTCAGAATCCTACATCTTAACTGGCAGATAACAGGAAGTGATTTGAAAGTCCACTTCCATAGTGACACCCTTCCTTTCCAACAAGTCCATAGCTACTGGACAAAGCCACTCTCCTAATATTGCCACTTCCTATGAGCTTATGGGGTCAATAATATTCAAGCTACCAGTCATTTTTGGTGAACATTCTTACTAATCCTAGCACTCTACATTCAAACACACAAGTTTCATACTCACACTTCTTTCTCAGTCTCCATGTAAGCCTAACTTGATCTGTCACATCTTCCCTAAGGAAAAAGATATCAGCTATTTTTTTTTTTTTTTTTTTTTTTTTTTTTTAAAACTTTATTTATTTATTTGCCTTGGTGTTTGCCTGGAACTGGAATTACAGACAGTTGTTAGCTGCCATGTGGGTGCTGGGAATCGAACCCAGGTCCTCTGGAAGAGCAGACGGTGCTCTTAACCACTGAGCCATCTCTCCAGCCCCGATATCAGCTATTATAAAGGTCCACAAAACTCCCATCTACTCCACTTTCCTTCTTCCCTATGCTCTTATAGCCTACCTTAGTCTGTATCCTTCTTTTTCTAAATCTTTCTAAAACAGGAAAAAGTTCTTATACTGATAGCTCCTTTTCTCCCGCTTTCCTGAAAATCAAAAGCCATACTTCAATTCAAATGGAATTATACACTGTGTTTACATAATGTCTACCAAGTGATAGCCATCAAGCAAGAAGCAAGCACTTACAAAAGATTTGGTGATAATGACCTGAAGTTGTATTGGAGAAGATGTCCTGGCTAGTTTTATGAAACTTGACACAAACTAGAGATACCTTAGAGGAAGGAACCTCCATAAAATCAGGATGTAGGGAACCTGTAGGTCTTTTTCTTAATTGGTATATATGGGGGAGGCCCCAGCCCACTGTGGGTGATGCTGCCCCTGGGCTGCTAGTCCTTGGCTCTGTAACAAAGCAGGCTAAGCAAGCCAGTAAGCAGTATCCCAGCATGGCATGGCCCCTGCCTACAGGTTCCTGCCCTGCTTGAGTGTCTATCTTGATTTCCTTCGATGATAAAACTGTGACATGGAAAAACAAGCCTATAGTCCCCAAGTTTCTTTGGTCATAGTGTTTCATCACAACAACAGTAACCCTAAGACAGAAAGAGTCATTAAAAGCAATTTTTCTTATTTCTCTTATGGTTAAAAATCTCCCCTCACTTCATTCTCTGTGAATGTACATATATTTTACTACAGTAAACACATCTCAAATAAGTATCATTAGTTTTTGAAAATATCTCTCTAGCTGTTACTTAGGTTGACAGTGTCTTGTCCAAAACTCTATGAACAGGAAGTTGACGAGTTAAGGCTGATATTAAATATTTGTGATCAGGGTATTTCTTCATGCTTCTTCACACCTAGTATGAAGTTCATCACATATTTACCAGTTACGGCAGTTGCTCTAAGGAGACATCATTCCTAATCTTATAATGTTTATATTAAGAAATCAAAAGTAAGTATAGACACAGCGCGGCAGAGGGGTGCACACCTTTAATACCAGTACTCAGGAAGAAGAGGCAGGCAGATTTCTGTGAATTTGAGGCCAGTCTTGTCTACAAATAGAGTTTGAGGACAGCCAGGGCTACACAAGAAAATCTTGTCTTGGAAAATGAAAGGAAATAAAAAGAAAAGAACTAAACCTGGCCATATCATGTAAGGTGTAAAAGAACATGAACACAAAGCAAGCTCATGAAAGACAACCTCAGTGATATGTGCACTGGGCAATCACTTAGCCTCCTGCTAGAAGTCACTTTCATGATCCACAAAACAAGACTGACTGACTTCAAAGGACTGACTGAAGCTTGATGTGGTGGCTCACATTTGTAATCCCAACAATGGGGAGGTACTGCAAGGTTCGAAGCTAGCCTCATCTACATAATAAATTCTAAGCCAGCCAGAGAAGACCCTGTGGGAAACCTTGAGCTATAACCACAAGATTAAGCGACACTCAAATTCCTGGTCTTTGGTAGCAATATTTGCTGAAAGCTACTTCAGTCTGAGACAATTTTTACACAACAATAAGTAACACAACTATTTTTCAAAAAGAAAAACTATTGAAAAATAGTAGAATAAAAAGAGAAGAAATAAAGCCAAAAACACTAGATTACTAAATTAGGAAAAACTGTTAGGTCCTGGTAAACTAAAAAAGTAACCATTTCAAAACACACTGTAACCTGTTTATACAGTAGTGGCAGTTAAAACCAATGTACAAAACTGCCCAGGGCAAACTCTTAAAGTTGAGAAAAACCACAATGTCAAAACTCTGAGCAGGGCAGTAAGGAAAAGTAAATGAACATCTAAGAGAATCAGGACTTCAGGAATACTTAATAAACAAAACACTGACGATAAGAGTATCAGTTGCTTTAATAATTCCATAATTTATGGTAGATTTAGCAATGTTCAAACTCCTTCTTTTTTTCATACTTTAATCTCTCCGAAATGGAATTAGTTTTTAAGTCATAAGTTACATGTGCTTTTGCTCCCAAAATCAGCTACAATGTTCATGGTTTAAGGGGTAGTGATAAGGTAGTTGAGGCATTTATGTGGGACATTTTTTCAGCGAGTTTTTCAGTGAAAATAAAGAGTAGACCAAGAAATGAAGCACTGTTTGCTGTTTTAAGTTTTGAGTGTTATGAAACAAACATCCCTGAGGAACTTTGGAAAGGCAAACGGATCAAAGAGGAACTCATGATGGAGCAAAAGAGACATCCACTTAACCATCATCCACGAAACAGTCCCTGCAGCCACGCCTACAGTGTACAGAGACCGCTAGGAGTCACAGCAGACACAACTCCTCTCAGAAAGTTTGGGCGGGAAAACAAAGTGGTGAAAGATACCTGGAAAAAATGAGAAGGGACACTCCAATACCCAGTGCTGTCTCGGTGTGTTAAGCAACAGATTGAAAAGGAGACAAGTGAATTGCCAAACAGCAGCTAACACACTGATTCCAAATCAACTCTCAGCCGCGAGTTCCGTCCTCCCACGAGCTCGGTTCCCTGGGCAGGACAAGGCGGAGGACACCCAGACCGACCGCCACAACCGCATATGCCCATCAGACTGGCCAGGGCAGACCACGAGAAGCCCACGCAGCCACGCACCAGCCTTCGGCTTCCACAGCGTACCTTGGAGCCGCGAGAACGGCCGCCTCCTGACATCTCCGAGGCCCGGCGGAATACATTCCTTCCGGAAGCCGCCTGCCCGCGAGCCCCGCCCCTTCCGGAAGCCAGGGCTGGGGTTGCACAGGTTTAAGGCGAGTTTTCTTTGTGTTTGGACTCTCAAAGGCATTCCCAAACTGGGTGGTTCCTCACTCCCCTTGGGGAGCCTGGGAAATGCTCCACGGGCTACCAGCTCTCTTGGCTGGGCAAGACCTTAGAGCAGTTACCAGGATCTAGATGTTATGCTTCAAATTCTGTTATGTGAAGCAACAAACCATAAAATAAAAACCTCAGGTAGACTAGAATTCAATAATTATTATTAATTAGTAAAAAAAAAAAAAAAATGCTAGTAAGCCAGAGAAATGAGGAATTCAAAAGTATCAAGAACAAGGATTATCAATTGTTTTAGAAGACTTCAGGACCTCAAATTGGATTTGTTATACAGTTAATCCCACATACTTGAGATCTGAGGTGAAGTTAGAGAACTTGAATTTTTTTGTTTCTAGATGCTGGTTCAGGGATCACTTTAGTTTGGAAGAAGCAGTCATTTCTTAGATGTTTTAAAGCACTTGAACATACTTGAGAATATTTCAAACCAACAGAAAGGAGAGCTGGTACTTGAAGAAACTGAATTAACGGAAGAGCCTGTGAAGATGTCTATTGTTGAAAAATACTAAATAATTCATTGTTGAGAATGTGTTGGCCTAAGGCATGAGAAACTGGCTTAACAGGGGTAGACTCTAAAGATATACATTGAAGAAAAATACTAAATAATTTACATTGTTGAAAGAAAGTGTTGGCATGGATAAGGAAAGGATTCTCAATGTTGTAGTCACAAATATGCACAGAAGTAGAGGTTAAAGCTAGGAGTGGTGGCTTGAATCTACAATCCAAATACAGGCAGAGTGGGAAACAAGACCCTCACTCTGTAATAAATTAAAGAGACTACTGAGAGTGAAGCAGTTTTTAATATACCATTCTGCTAAATGGGACTCCAGTTTGGGGGTGGGAGCCAAAATGCTGGCATACTGACTTGGTGGAAGATAGTGAGGGTTTTTTGTTTGTTTTCCTGATAGTTTGTTTTTGGTTTTTTTCAGAGAGGATCTCTCTACACAGTCCTGGCTGTTTTAGAATTTCATACACCAGGCTGGCCCCAAACTCACAGAGATATTTCTGCTGCTGCTTCCTGAGTCCTGAGATTTTTGTTGTGAACTACCACACCTGGGAAGACAAATTTTTTTTTTTAAAAGTCCTTTCCTGCCCTTCTTTCTCCATAGGCTGATGCTTTGGAGAATTACAGTCTAAACATACTTCTAGCATAGCAGCTTTTCCAAATCCTCATTCTATTGGTTCAGTATGCAAGACCTTATCTAATGACTTGAAGGGGCTTGAAAGTGCCTTCCTGACTGATATGGGCCCAGTCACATAGCCTGCATCCTTCCAATCTTAGAGATAGGAGACAAGCAGATACCACCAGCCAGCTGGGGAGGAAGGGGTCTAGCACTTCCTGTAAACCGTTGATGAGCTCTAAGTGCATCTCATATTGCAAATTGATTACAAAGATTTCTTTCTAGCATTAGGAGGACCGAGAATTTATGGTCAGCAATGATGAGTTTAAGGCTATTCTGGGCTATGTGAAAAAAAAACAAAACAAACAAAAAAAAAACTGTTCAGTTTCTTCTTCAAATGCACTTTTTTGTCTTTGTAGAAAATAGGGAGTTTTGCTATTGGTTTGTACTCCATCTGTAGCTCAAACATAATGCTAGACTGTCACCTCTTTTTTTTTTTTTTTAATGAAGAAAGTCACATTTTCTATCCTTATTTAAGGTCACTTCCCCCTCCCACACCTTCAGGTCATTCTCTCTTCTACACATCTCCCCATATCCTCCCCAGCATGGGCAGGAGGTCCCAAGGTCCCAATGTCCCATTATTGCTCAGTTCAGCCTCCATGCCTGGCAGATCCACTTTTCTTCCCCCAACATCGAGACTGAGTCAGGTGTTCCTCTAGGGGGAGTGGGATACAAGGTGTCAGTCCAAAGTGTTTCAGGTCCCAAACTGTTCAGTGGTTATGCTTTGCAGTTTGGACATGCTTTGCTTTTTCCTTTTGGTTTTGGTTTTTGTTTTGTTTTGTTTAGAGTCCACTAATGAATGAGTAACTCCCCTGCTTATCTTTCTGGGTTTGTGATACCTCCTCAGGAGGATATTCTCCAAATCCTTCCATTTGCCTGCAAATTTTAGGATATCATTTTTTCTTACTGCTGAGTAGTACTCCATTGTGTAGATGTACTACAGTTTGTTAATCCATTCTTCAGTTGAGGGGCATCTAGGTGGTTTCCAGCTTCTTGATATTACCAATAATGCTGCTATGAACATAGTTGAGCTAATGCCTTTGGAGTGTGACTGTGGGTTTTTAGGGTATACATCAAGAAGTGATATTGCTAGATCCTTGGGGAGATTGATTTCCAGTTTTCTGAGAAACTGTCATATGGCATTCCAGAGTGGCTGAAGAAGCTTACACTCCTACCAACAATGGAGGAGTGTTCCCCTTGCTCTGCAACCTCTCCAGCATAGGCTATCTTTTATCTTAGTCAATCTGAAAGTTGTCAGGTAGTATCTCAAAGTTATTTTAATTTACATTTCTCTGATGGCTAAAGATGTTGAGCACTTTTTCAAGCCATTTGTAATTCTTCTGCTGAGAATTCCCTTTTTAGTTCTGAACCCCATTTTTTGATTGGGTTACTCAAGGTCTTGGGCTCTAACTTCTTGAGTTCTTTATATTTTTTACAGATCAATCTATCACTTGTAGGGTTGGTTAAAATCTTTTCTCATTCTGAAGGCTGTTATTTTGTTCTATTGACAGTGTCCTTGGCTTTACAGAAGCTTCTCAGTTTCAGGAGGTCCCACTTATCAATTGTTGATCTTAGTGTCCATGCCACTGCCTTTATATTTAGGAAGTGGTCGCCTGTGCCAATTCATAGAAGGGTATTTCCCACTTTATTTTCTATCAAGTTTAAAGTGGCTGGGTTTATGTTGAGGTCTTTGATCCACTTGGATTTGAGTTTTGTGCAGGGTGACAGGCTTGGATCTATTTGCATTTTTTTCTACACACTACCAACCAGCTATGCCAACACCATTTGTTAAAGATACTATCTTTGTTCCATTGAATATTTTGCACCTCTTTGTCGAAGATCATGTGTTCATAGGGTTTTGGGTTAATGCCTGGATCCTCAATTCCATTCCATTGATCCACAAGTCTGTTTTTATGCCAGTACCAGGCTGTTTTTATTACTGTAGCTCTATAGTATAACTTGAAGTCAGGAATGGTAATGCCTCCTGAGGTTCTTTGTTGAGCAAAATTGTTTTGGCAATCCTGGCTTTCCTGTTATTCCAAATGAAATTGAGTATTGTTCTTTCAAGGTCCGTAAAATATTGTGTTGGGATTTTAATGGGCAGTGCATTGATCTGTAGATTGCTTTTGGTAGAATTGCCATTTTTACTATGTTGATCCTACCTATCCAGGAACATGGGAGATCTTTTTATTTTCTGATATCCTCTTCAATTTCTTTCTTCAGTGATTTAAAATTTTTGTCAAATAGATCTTTTACTTCTTTGGTTATAGTTACTCCAAGGTATTTAATGCTATTTGCAGGTATTATAAAGAGTGATGATTTCTTTATTTCTTTTTGAGCCCTTTTATCTTTATTGTATAGGAGGGCTACTGATTTCTTTGAGTTAATCTTGTATCCTGCTGCATTGCTGAAGGTGTTTATCAGCTGTAGAAGTTCCTTGGTAGAATTCTGTGGGTCACTTATGTATACAATCATATCATGTGCAAATAGAGATAGTTTCACTTCTTCTTTTCCAATTTGTATCCCCGTAATCTCCTTTTGTTCTCGTATTGCTTTAGCTAAAGCTTGGAGAACTATATTGAATAGATAAGGAGATAGGACATCCTTGTCTAGTTCCTGCTTTTAGTGGGACTGCTTTGAGTTTTCCTCCATTAAGTTTGATGTTGGCTGTCTGCTTCTTGTAAATCACCTTTATTATATTGAGATATTTTCCCTGTATTCCTGATGTCTCCAGGGCTTTTATCATAAAGGAGTGTTGGATTTTGTCAGAGGCTTTTTCAGCATCTAAGGATATGATCATGTGGGTTTTTTTTTCCTTCAGTTTTTTTATATGATGGATGACGTTTACAGTTTTTCATATGTTGAACCACTCCTGCATTACTAGGATGAAGCCTACTTGGTTGTGATGGAGAATATTTTTTATATATTGTTGTATACAGTTTGCCAAAATTTTGGTGAGAATTTTTGCTTCAATATTCGTTAGGGAAATTGGTCTGTAATTCTCCTTCTTTGTTGTGTCTTTGAATGGCTTGGGTATTAGGGTAATTGTCGCCTTATAAAAGGAATTTTGCAATATTCCTTCAGTTTCTACTGTGTGAAACAGTTTAAGAAGTAATGGTGGTAATTCTTCTTTGAATGTCTGGTAGAATTCTGCACTGAAATCATCTGGACCTGAGCTTTTCTTCCTTGGGAGGCTTTTAATGACAGCTTCAGTTTCCTTTAGGGTTGTAGGACTGTTAAGGTAATTAATCTAGTCTTCATTTAATTTTGGTAAATGGTACCTGTCCAGAAAGCTGTCCATTTCTTCTAGGTTTTTCATTTCTGTGGGGAATATAGATTTTCAAAGTATGACCTGATAATTCTCTGGATTTCCTGGGGGTCTGTTGTTATGCCCCCTTCTCATTTCTGATTTTGTTGATTTGGACACTCTCTCTCTACTTTTTGATTAGGTTGGCTAAGGGCTTATCTATCTTGTTGACTTTCTCAAAGAACCAACTCTTCGATTTATTGATACTTTGTATTGTTCTTTTTGTTTCAGTTGTATTGATTTCAGCTCTAATTTTGATTATTTTCCTGCCATGTACTCCTTCTAGGTGAGTTTGCTTCTAATTGTTCTGAGGCTTTCAGCTGTGGTGTTAGTTCTCTAGTGTGAGCTTTACCTAGGTTTTTCTTTTTTTTTTTTTTTTT
>PVIH01024780.1:0-22049 GCA_004025045.1 Sigmodon hispidus | reverse complement strand
TATAGAAGGATATAATATTATGTAAATAAATAGGAAGTGTAAGTAATTTTTAATGTTTATAAAATGACAGAGATGACAATTGTTTGTTTGGACAGTTATTTAAAGTTTTTTTGTAACGTTGGGATATTTATTTTTAGTCTATAGGTTTAAAGTTTTTGGCAAATTTTTTAGTGATGTAGGAAATTTGACATAGTTTATTAGTTGTTTTTTTTTGTGTTTTGAAGAATGTTTGGTAATGTTTTTTGTAAAGTAGAAATTTGAAGGATTATTTTGGCTTGTTTTGTTAAAATTTAGAGGTTATTTTTTTATGGAATTTGTATGTTTAGTTTATATAGTATATTATTAAGTAGTTAATATTAGAACAGTTTTTTGTTTAGTGGCTAATTGTTGTTATAAAGTAAATTTTATATGAAGTTTTTTTAATGTTTATTTTTTTTGAAATATATTGATGTTGTCAGGAGTAGATTTGTTTTATTGTTTAGAAAAGTTTAAGTTTTTAAAATATGCTGATGTTGACTATAAGGGGTGGGCTTTAAATGTTTCCTAACACTCTTCCAGTTTTTTACTATTCTTCACAACTTTTATAATTAATGTTAAGAAAAAATGTAGTTGTGATGTAAAAGGGCAAAGAGATGTTTCTGTATATGACTATTTCTCCATGTCTATGCAGACAGCAATCTGCCAATCAAGCCCTGTGGACTGGAGAGATGGCTCAGTCAATAAGGACAAAAACCTGAGTTCCACCTCTACAACTTATGTAAAAATGGTAGGTGTGATGATGCACACTAGCAACTCCAGCACTCTGGAGGTCAGACCAGCCAATCCCTGGGCCTCTCTCTTCAGTTAGGTTAAGGCTAACCTGGAAGCCTTATTTGATGAGCTCCAGGCCAATGAGAGATCTTGTTTCAAAAACAAGGTCAAGCTTGGGCACCATTAGGAACGCTTCTTGCAATAGATAATAATTATTGTGCAGACTGTGAGAGACCTTGAAGCACTTAACTCTGAATGAAACATCTTTAGTACACTCCTTCCTTCAAGGCTCAGTGATCTGTGTAGAAGAAGAGGCAGAAGGATTTAAGGGCCAGAGGCAGTGATGACTTTAAGGAAACAGCATCTAGTGAGCTTCAGGTTAGACAGGATACATAGTGAAACCAAACCAAACCAAACCAACTGAAACCAAACAAACAAATAAAATGAAGTAGATGGCACTTAAAGAAGTATACTCTAGGTTGTTATCTGGCTCTGCATGCATATGTACACAAGTGCACAGGTATCCCCCCACATGTAACATTCATGTACATACATTCTTGTACACACACACACAAAAAAAACTCTATGTCAGGCTAAAATGAATATGTCATTTGCCTACATGTGGTGAAAGAAATTCTTCTCTATTTGAGGGAGGTGTCACAATCCATTGACAATTTAATGAAAATCTGTATGAAATTGGGTCATGTAATATCTGAGTTTCAAAATGGGGCTGTTAATCAAAAAATGTTCAACTTTAAGCATAAAAACTCCTGTGATATTTTCCCCTCATATGCTAATAAATAATTTTGGGAATGCTTGCTGACTCCTGGTTATTTTGAGCTCCACAAAGTGCTTATTGGAAGACCAGGATTTATTCCAGGGACATTCATCATGTACATAGTAGTAGAGATTACCAAAGTCACTGCCAGAAAGGTTAGCCAAACTGGGGGTCATCTGAAACACTCGATGCATCTAGATCAATAAAACATTTTTCAATTTGCAAAGTCAGGAGGGCAGGGTGTTTTTAGAGGCAACAGCATGAGAAGGCTGAAGCCTCACCGAAGATGCTATGGATAAAGTGTCATCTGATCTACTGGGATGTGAGACAAAAAGGAGGAAATGGCTTTTACCCTTGAATCAGAAAGCAGTATAGTTTGTAAAGTGAAGCAATTAACTTCAGAATTTATTCTACTTAGCTGAGATCTTTTGAATCATTCAGTATTAAGCTTTAAAAGAATAAAAGATGGAATGGGGAAGTGGTTCAGTGGGAAAAAAATGATTGCTGAAAAAGCATGAAGATCCAGGTTCAGATCCCCAGCACCCTTGTAAAAAGCTAGATGTGGCTGTGCATGTCTGCAATCCCGGCACTGGGAGCAGGGGACAGGAGAAAATTGGGCTATCCTATCTAGCCAATTGTTAAGTTCCAAGTTCAGTGAGAAACTCAGTCTCAAAAAGTAAGATGGAGATTGATAAAGTTTAACTCCACATATACTTGTACCCACACACATGGGCATATGTACTCCCCCCCCCAATAAAAATGAATAAAAGAAACTTACTTGTACTGGAAGTAAAATTTCAGTATTTAACACACACACAAAAATCTCTGAAATTCAAGATAACTACAGTGATTTAGAATGAATAGGTTGGCTAAGTATATTTATTTTTTTGGATACATTGAAGCTAATGGTGGAGAGCCCATGTTCACAAATTCTTATTTGGGAAAACCAGGGCACCAGAGATTTAGAGTGACTCATGATTTGGACTTTCCCATTTTGAGCCCAGGTCTCTGTAAATCATATCTTTTGTAAATTACAAGTTAAACAGAACCCAGAAACCATGAGCACCTTATTACTAGTCTTATACTTTTAAAATAAAAACTCTGACCAGGAGAAGCTTTTGTCTAAGGGCAAAGAACAAATTTAGCCTTTAGTTAAATGCACCTGTGCCCTCAATCTCCTTTGTCCTCATCATGGGGACATTCTCCTATGGCAGAGGATGTTGAATGTTTCAGACCACAGAGATATCAGAAATTGTTTAATAAGAGAACAGATGATTCTCACAAACAAAAGTCTTCAAATATAACAAGCATTTTTCATTTCTGTGTGTTTGGACCAGTAGGTTACAACCAAGAATTTTCTGGCTGTTATCAACAAAGAGATTCAGACATAGAAGAAAGCAGATTCTCAAGGGCGTCTAGGAAACACCTCACTTAAGCCTGTGTGAATCACCCAAATCCTCAGTTCACACACTGCAAGAGTTTTGAATGATCAATCTAGAGGTCAGTGGGGGTCAATTCTGCTTAGTGCTATGGTGAAGTCTGCAGAGAAATAAAAATTCTGGGGCATGCCCTTAAATAATTGTTGAATAACAAAGGACACAGTATATGAGGATATTAATGAAGATAGCACAGGTTCCAGATATAGTTGGTGGGATGTTGAAAATGAATGTTTGTTCTATTTACTTGAAATTTTGGTAGCAATCATCAGTGCATTGCTGACCTAAAGTTTTAATCAATCTCTATAGCTTTGGGAGGATTTGAACCTCTGTGGAAGAAAGAGAGATGCTGGGAAAGTTAAATTTATTAGACTTATTGAATAGTCCACCTGTGGAGTCTCATAGTTTCACTCCAGGGAATATATCCAGTCTCACGTGAAGGAGAACAAAGACAAAAGTCATTGAGTTAATCTGGAGGTAATCTTTGAGGCTTGTCATTATCTTGTCTCTCTCTGATATGAATTAGAGATAAATGGCAAAGGAGTAATTTTCTGTTTGCTCATTATACTCTGCCATAGGTAAGAAACTTCATGCTATACATGGGGTTGTCAGTGGGCCTCTGTTTTACCTTCTTCCTAATATTTACTAGCAAATCTGATTGGTGGCTTGTAAGCGGGGGCTACAACCACACATCACAGTTCTGGAATCACTTATTTTCAGAAAGCTCTTTTGAAAGGTATTTTGTAGCACCCTTCAAAAAGATTGAAAGAGTTTAAATTTTCATTAATTTTTTTTAAAAATTAAAAGTGAAGAGTTTTAATAATATTAATAGAGATAATGATGGTAAAGTAACATATTCTCTTTCCATAGTCTGGACAGCCAGCATGTTGGAAAATGAACAGTTCTGCTGTTATTCCTAGTTTCCTGAATATGAGCAAAAATCTAAACATTAAGGAAATCAGATAGCACATTCTTTTTCTAAGACCAAGATCTTTCTTCTAATACTTGGTGCTTTATTAGAAGACAAAGATTGAAATCAAGGTTAACCGAATCAGCTCAAATATTATATAAAAAAGTTTTAAATGAAAAAATTAATAAGAAAGAATGAAGGAATATATCAACAAATAAAATTAAATAAGCATATTTTGGTCGAAAAAACATATTATTCTTGATTTGGAGGCAAATTATAATTTCTTCTACTATTTTTCTCCTTGGAACTTAGTCTAATTTAATATATATTGATTTTATTCTTTACTTTTTAGGAGTTAAAAGAGTCTTTCTGTATAGATCAGGGTGACCCTCAATTCTTGATCATCTCACCTTAGCCTCCTAAATACTGAAGGTGATGTGAGTCTAAGCCTGGCATGAATGCTGAATTCTTAGCATTTGTTGAAAGCAAGTACATGGAATATACATGAATGAGACATGTTTCTGAAGATAGAGTTTGTAATTTAGACAAGACATATACACATATATACTGTACACATCACATACATACATACATATACCACACACATCACATACATATACCACAGATATATAGCCATAGATACATGCACATGTATACACATAGAAACACCTCCACACCTGCATACACAAGAACCACACACACACACACACACACACACACACACACACACACACACTCTCAATTTTGAATTAAACAGGACTTAGAAAAGCTCTTCATCCCCCAGTTCCAATTTTAAAATGACTAAGTCCCACAGAAAAGGTATCCTTTATTCTGTTGGAACTCAGACACACTGAGGGAAAACATAACAACGTTATAGTATTTAACAACAAACGTAGTTACTATCTAGAAATTTCCTTTATGCTTTTCAGCAAATTCAGTGTCAGTGGTGCAGAAGCAAGTCCCTGGAGTGGTGTCTCACAGGCTTGCAAACTAACTGAGGGACTGCTAAGTAGAATAGGAAGAAGTTGTGTAAATGAGGACTCTAAGACCTCATCAGGCATGCAATCTCCTGGGGAGTTTGGTTAAATGTAGATTAAGGCAGTCTAGGAGACAGCTCAATCAGCAAACAAGCTTGAGGACCAAAGTCTCATCTCTGGAATTCACATAAAAACTCCAGCATGGTAGGCTATACTTACAATCTCAGTGCTGGGGAGGTGGAGACTGGAGGATTGCAAACTGACTTGTTTCAAACCAATGAGAGTCTCAGTCTTAAAAAGTAAGATGATGGTACCCGGAAAACAACATGTAGGACTAAACACGGGTACTCGCAACCATGCACATCACCCACCCCTCACACACACCCAAGTGCACCCCCACACAACAAACAAAAATAAATAAATCAAATGCAGATTGTGAGTCAGTGGACTTGGGGCAGCTTCTGAGAGTCTTCATTCTAGAACTTTCTTAATGCTAACTACTTTCTTTATGTTTTGAGAATGCAAAGGATGATAGGAAAGACATTTATTAAACTGATAAGAACAGATACTACACTTGATCTTAGCCAAAAGGCCGAGAAGCGATGGAAAGACATTTATTTAGGAGAAAGTCTTTCATTTAGAATTTTTATATAGAATAATCCCTCAGCATTGGGAAAATACACTCTTTCCCAGCCAGCTTCATAAAATGAGGCAAAGAGCCAGCAGGCAACAGATGGCAGCAGCCTTCTATACCTGAGGTTTAGGCCACTGCTGAGAACAGCATGTGCCACCATAACGACAGTACAATGGCTCTGGGTCCCTTCGAAAGTGTCAAGTGTCGCTATTTATGTCCTATTGGAACAGAAGTATGACTGTTTAATATATTTCAAGAAAGTTTTAATCAAATACAGGCAAGTTGGATTCTTAAAAGACCACATTTCATTAGTCAGACAACTGCAATGTATGGAATAGCTTCTTCCATGTGAGGGGTCAGAGTCTCACACCTTTCTTTCTAGTTTCGTCTACACCTGACATATAACATCAGGAAGTATGACAAAGGCACTGTTACAGGAGATGGTGGCTAATATAAGATTCACCACTGGTTAAAAGTGGCTGTGGAGTGCTCTGCATTAAATGAATAGGTATGTAACACTGCCCCATGGCAGCAGAAAGGGAGGCACAAAGATGGAAAAACAGCTGGGATATAGTATCCCCTGACAACAACATGGCTGATGCACTCATAAACTTACTGCAGTCCTGGTGCCTGTACAAGACTGTGCTCATCATCTTGACATAACAAGAGAAAGGGTCTGAGTTGCTCCTGCTCCAGTAAAATAACCTCCCACTCATGCTCACAAAGGCAGTACTATTTAAATTCAATGGCAGGATACACATACACACACACACACACACACACACACACACACACACACACGATACACACACACGATACACACACACACACACACACACACACACACACACACACACGATACACACACACACATGCACCATAAAATTAGGAAGGGGACCTGATAGGAAGAAGAAAGGCTTTCGTGAGGTGGATGTGAAGAGGGTAATTGGGGTAGGGAGATTAAAAATTTATTATGCACAAATATTAAAGTACAAAGGACTAAAAATAATAAACAATAAGCCCCTGCTAGACTTTCCACTTTAGGGCCCACCAAACACTCATGTGTAAAGGCTTAAATGTGAAACTGCACTATGAGGACTATGGGGATGTGGATCCTGTGGGAAGTCTTCAAGATAGTGGGGATACTTCTCTGCTTTTTGCTTTCTTTCCTTAACTTTGATTAACTACATGTGACTATCAAGACATGTTATATCACCACAGGCCCAGGATGAGGGTTTCTAGGTTATAGGTAAACCAGCAAACCTTGAACTCAAGCAAACCTTTGCTTTTACTATTAGTTCAGGTGCCTGATGTGGCAGCTCATGCCTGTGACCTCAGCACTTAGAATCCAGAGACAGGAGTGTGGCAGCTAAATTTGAGGCCATCTTGTCCACTAGTGAGTTACAGGCCAGTCAGAACTATAGAGAAAACCCCCTGTCTCACTCCTGTCCCTTGAAAAAAAGATTATGTCAGGTGCTTGATATAGGAGTGGAAACTGACTGTCATAAACACTTTAATATGTAACAACTTAACAAAATAGAATTTTTCTTTATTAACAAAATGGAAATTATTGCTTTTATAAATTCTCTAGGATATTTTGGAATGGTGGGATCTCCAGCTAAAATTACTGTTTTTTTTTTTTATGAGAAATTTAAAACTACTATAAATTCTTTAGGTTTTCCTTAATTTATTAGCAAATAATTTAATCTGCTCTATTTCTAAAGTGCTGAGTTTCCAAAATAAAATGTAACTGAATATGCAGGTTCTGGAGGAGTCCAGGGTGTCGGATCCCCTGGACTGAAGTTCACTGCAGGCACTTGTGAGCCACATGGCATGTGTGCTGGGAACCAAATTTAGTTCTGGAAGAGCAAGAAGTACTCTCACTACTGAGTAATATCTCAAGCTCCCCAAATACAATTTTTTAATTTATTCAATTGATTTTATGTAATTCAATAGGGATCAGTAACAGTGTTCTCAGAAATAAATACTTTTCTCCAAACAAGCCATTACTATTATTATTTTTTCCTAGCAAGCTTACTGCCTGTTCCTTGAAAGATGAAGCCATAGATTTAGGGTTGAAAATAGATATAAAGATGGTATACAAGCCATGGACATCTGCCATCTGAAAGCAGAGAAATAACTTCTCTCCTGCTTAAAAAATACATGGTATAGAGTTCTAGAAGGTGCTGAGGAAGCTGTTGGAAGAGGGTAAAGGGAGCAGTGGTCTTACCCACATTGACCCCTATCAAACTAAGAGACCAAACTTTCATGAAAGGTGTGCTTACTTGCCCACTTTGGTGCTCCTGGGTTCAGGCAGCTACTCTCTGGTTACATTTGTGGACAAAGAGCAAATAATGTTGCTAGAAGCTGGGGTTATCTTTAAAATGGGTTAACTGGTAACCCATTTTCTATTGGGATTAGTGTCTACAAAAGATTTCTCAGTAAATGACATACATTTGAATACACTATATTGATTAGACATTTCTTCCCCAGCATCTAAACATATTTATATCATAAATGCCAACTATAAAAAGGAATAGATAAATCTTAATAGGAGAAGCTGAGAAAACCTCTACTATCAGTTTACTAGGGAGGTTGAGGGAGAATGATTGCAAGTTCAAGGCCTGCCATGGCAACTCAGCAACATCCTTTCTCAAAATAAAGGAGGGTTGAGGGTGTAGTCATTTAGAGAGCGTTTAGATGCCATACACTAGGCCCTGGCTATACTATAATCCCCATTACTTTTTTTTTTAAACTTTATTTATTTATTTATTTATTTTGCCTTGGTGTTTTGCCTGGAACTGGAACTACAGACAGTTGTTAGCTGCCATGTGGGTGCTGGGAATCGAACCCGGGTCCTCTGGAAGAGCAGAGGGTGCTCTTAACCGCTGAGCCATCTCTCCAGCCCAATCCCCATTACTTAAAAACACAGGACTTAATATCAACTTGTTTTTTATGAATTAAAAATATCAATCTTTCTAGGTGCTGTATTAACAAGTGTTGCTAATATTTATTGTCACTTTCTGAAAACACTTCCCATGTGTACCCTCTTATTTATGTAGTAAATACCATTATTATCTTATTGGAAAGCAGAGGAAACTGAGGAAGAAAAATGATCCAGTCACTTAACTTGATCATCTTTCTCAGAGTCACACAAGTTAAGACTTGATCCTTGATCAAATCAAGATCAACTTGATCCATAAGCTTAAGCTTTTCAGTATGTTCGAAGTCTATAAGGATAATGTAACATTTTAACAGGTTCTTTTTCTCTTTGTTGTACAGTAAATATCAGAATGACTATTCCCATTGTGTGTGTGTGTGTGTCTGTGTGTGTGTGTGTGTGTGTAGAAATAGTTTTGGCTACTGGTGTGCATGGCTATGACAGAAAACTTCACACAGGGAGAAAATGTATCTTGGGTCAGTATTGTAGGGCAGCAGTTCAATCACTGGGGCAGTTGGGAGGGAGGGATGACGGAGCAACTCAGTTCAAGGCAGATGTGGCAGAGACTATTCACATCAAGTAGACCATGAAGTAGAGTGAGGCAGGAAGTCAGGACAGTATATAAATAAAGGCCAGCTCCTATGAACCTACTTCCTCCATACAAACTCTACTTCCTAAAAATTCCATTGTCCTCCAGAATAGTACTGCCAGCTGGGGAGCAAGCATTCACAACACAAGCTAGGGGTGATATTTCAGATCAAAAGTGTAGAAACACCTGTAATAGAAGATGTCTGTAGACAGAGGTACATAGTGCTGCTCTAATCTCTGAGTTCCAGTGCTACTTGGATCATCAGCACTATTACAGACTCCAGGGACAGCAAGGCAAACACTCACATCAGAATGGTATTCACTGTCTTCCTCACTGATATGTGGACTTTGCTAAAAACAGCCCTGATTTTGCTTGAGTTGTAAACTAAGCAAAAGAGACTGGAGGAGACATCAGGAACAGATGTTGAGGTTGAAAAGACTGCTTATCTATCATCACATTTTTTTATATCATCAGCTGAAACTAGCATTTAATCCCCTTTCTTAAAATTGTTTAAAGTGAATCTGTAAGTCCAAGTCTTGAAAATGTCTAGTGAAAATGGAATCATTTACTTTTGAAAATTTTAACTATTCTGTAACCCAAACTTGCCAAATTTCTTCATAGATGATCAAATTATTTTCAATCTTTTGAGACCAAAAATATTCAAGATTATATTTTTTCCTGAAGAGGAAACACTACAGCTCATTTATAGCACACTTACTTAAATATTGATGTGTTATCCTATGGAGTCATTTAAAACAATGGCATCCTGCATCCTATGTGTGTGTGTGTGTACAAGCAAACACAAGAGACACAGAGGATATTGAAAGTCTTCTATAGAAAGACATTCAAATTGGTGTAAATAGGTCTGAAGAAGTCTCCTACCAGGTTGGAAAAATAGGTGGAGAGATTATACCTGAGACATACTTCTATGGGACCAGCTTCTTCTGGATTTTTCTCTTTTTTCTTGGGTTCAACTCTCTATTCTGTCTTTCTAGCTTATTTGTACATTTATGTGCTTATATTTCTCTTCATGTTTGTGCACGTGTGTGGGCATGAATGTGTGAGTGAGCATGCATACACATGCATACATCTGTGTATGGAGCTCCAAGGTTGACTTCAGGAATCTTCCCCCACTGTTTTCTACTTTATTCATTGAGACAGGATCTCTGAACTGAACTCATCAATGTAGCCAGTCTAGCTAGCTGGCTTGCTATGAGGTTACTCTGTGTCCTTTCCAAGCATTGGGCTTTTATTTGGGCCACTATGCCTACCCGTAGTTACATAGGTGTTGGGGGATGTGAACTTGAGATCAAGTTGCTCTGCAAGTTCTTTTCTACTCAACCAGTACCTCAACCCCTCCAGCTTAATTTTTGCTTTCTGCTTTTTAAGTTAATAAACATGAGTCAAACAGTTAAAGTCACATAACAATTTTTAAATATCTATACAATAAATATAATATTTACATGTAGTCAAGGTTGGCCCTGAATTTACTATGTATCCATGACCTTGAACTTTGATCTTCTCATTTCAACTACTCAGGTGCCAAAATTGCAGGTGGTGTTGTACCACACCTGGCTTATGCAGTGCTGGGGACCAAACCTAGGACCTCTTGAGTGCTAGGCAACTACTCCACCCAATGAACCAGGTCTCCTGACTCTTTAGCTTCTGTTCATATCTTCAATATTCCTGCTACACAGTGATATGCAGTTCTAGAATTCTCTTGCACTGCATTAGCATTCATCTCAAGCTATCCACATTCTGCCTTTTGCTCATTTATTTCTTGGGCAAGACTGTGTTTGCTCTTAGAAGCTGGCACACTTGGCAGCTCTGTGGCATTTTTTCATTGGCTTGACCACAGGTGTATGAGTCTGAGAATCATCTCTCTCTGAGATATTAAGTTGATTCTTTTTACTGAATGCAGACAGAGTCTGTTGGATTTTTTTGGAGGGTTTACAACAACATCAAAAAAATCACCAGACATCTACTAGAAGTAATAATTTTCTCTTTGTGTTGGATAAGTGTTCAAATCTCAAATTGTCTCCAGGATGTAAGTTTTGTCAGAGACCTTTTAAGAGAAATCATTTTCTAGATTTATTTTTAAAATGATGTTGACATTACCACCTATGTCAGAAGGAAATGTACAGAAATGAAGTAAAGATTTATAGGATTCACAGAAGTCTTGGCACAGAAATTATCTGTGAAGTTGAAGATTTCAGAGAAAGTTAAAAAATATTCACTTAAAGCCACTGGCCTGAGATAAACATGCCAAGATACATTTTTCCCCTTTAATATATATAATTTTATTAGTGTTTATTTTTAAAAAATATTCTGAGTTGGGATCTAGCTCAGTGGGAAAGTACTAGCCTAGCATGTGCAAGGCCCTGGGCTTAGTCTTCAGCTCTGGGACAAAAAAATTCCATGTACTTCAAGTTGATATTATGTCTTGTTTTTTTAAGCAATGGGGATTATTGCCAGGGCCTAGTGTATGGCATCTAAATGCCCTCTAAATGACTGCACCCTCAACCCTCCTTTATTTTGAGAAAGGATGTTGCTGAGTTGCCATGGCAGGCCTTGAACTTGCAATCATTCTGCCTCAACCTCTCTAGTAAACTGATAATAGAGGTTTTCTCAGCTTCTCCTATTAAGATTTATCTATTCCTTTTTATAGTTGGCATTTATGGTATAAATATGTTTAGATGCTAGGGAAGAAATGTCTAATCAATATAGTGTATTCAAATGTATCTCATTTACTGAGAAATCTTTTGTAGACACTAATCCTAATAGAAAATGTGTTATTCACCCTGACTGGATTTGGAATTACCTAGAAAATATACTTCTAGGTATACCTGTGTGAAGGTTTCAAGAGATATAAGTAGAGAAACGACCGGCCCTGAATATGGGCAGTATCATCCTGTGAACTGGGGTTCTGGACTGAATAGAAAGGCGGGGGTGGGGGGGGGGAGAGAAAACAAGTTGAGCACCAGCATTCATCTCTCTCTGCTTCCTGACTGCAGATGGGAATCCATAATCAGCTGCCTCAAGTTCCCCCCTCAGAGGTTGTGTTTCTCTCATGAACATGCTTTCCCACCACTGTGGAGGGACTGTACCTTCAAACAATGAACTACAGTGAACTCTTACATAAGTTGCTTTTGTTACGTATTTGTCACAGCAAGGAGAAAAATAATTAGCACAAGTCCCATGGGTCTAATAAAAAATAGCAACAGGTGTGAGGCTGAGGCTTTGGGATTATTGCAAGTTAAAAGACAGCCTGGTCTACAGAGTGAGACCATGTCTCCAAAACAAAACTATAGAAGAAAACCAAACCTCAAACCAGATCTAAACAAACACAACAAAACCTTTCCATTTTGAGGTCACAGCATGTTTATGAATCCACACACAGTACAGTTGTACAGTGAGACCTACAGATCATGGCAAATTGCTGTAATTTTGGGAGAACAAAATGCGACATTGGGTTGAGAGATGCTCAGCTGAATTCACATTTCTTCTCTATTCATCTCTAGAATAAACCAGGTCAGTCATTTTGAAAGTTCTAGAAAACTTTTCCCAAGGGTCAATATCTAACCATGCTATGTGTATACAATTTAAAGAGATTTCAATTCCCAGAGAAAAAGCAAAGATGAGTGTCTGAAGCATCCTCTGTATCTGAAGTCATCCCCAATCATCAAAGACTAGTTAAAGCAAATACAAGACATTTTCAGTTTATGCTCATAACCAAGGAAGGCACCTCAGGTCAACTTCACAGTGAAGTCAGAATGTCTTGAAGCGCAATGTGGGTGGGTGGCCTATGGACAACATGCTGTAGGAGCTGGGGCTTTGTAACTAGCCTAACTCATGATGCTTTTTGAGCTTCTGCTGCTGCCCACATGTGCACCATGAATCAAGAGACAAACACTTCATATTCCAGGGTGATAATGATGAACATAAATTTTAAACAAACAGAACAACAGTTACTGTGCTCCACTTTCTCAACACCATATTGTAGATTAGTCTAAGATACTTAGAAAAAAAATCACCTACTGATCCTTTTTGCTATTCTGACAAACCTAATTTATTGGAAATGTACAAAAATGTAAAAAACAAGATTGTAATGTCCTAAGGATTTGATGTGACTTAGTTTTTATTATCTTACTTGTCTCTCTGTATGTTGGTGTCTGTGTGTGCATCTACATGGTTTGTGTGTGTGTGAAGGCCGATGTTAAAATCAGATGTTTTACTTAATTGCTTAACACCTTTTTTTTTTGAATTGAAGTCTATGAATTCACTGAATGCCACATTCAGCAATTCAGCTAGATTGCCTGGTCTGAGAACCCGGAGGATCCTTCTGTTTCTGTCTCCCCAATGCTAAGATTACATGATGTACCATCTTGCCTGGGCATTTTACATGGGTGCAGGGGAGCTGAACTCAGGGTCTCATGTGACATAGCAAACCTTTTATCTGTCCACTCCCCCACCCTCAGTTATTGCCCAAGCTTCAAATCAGATCTCATGGGGGCTGAAGGGAGTATTCTGCTCTTTCAGGGGAGTGGAGTCCAGTTCCCAGCACCCATGTGAAATAGGACGGACAGTGGTGTGTAGCTGTATTTCTAGAGGATCTGAAGCTCTCTTTGGGGCTCTGCAGGCACCTGCATTCTCACATACATACCTTCACACATAATTAAAATATTAAAATAAAATCTCAAAAATTAAGATCTTTCACCCCTTTTCTCTTTATCCCAGAGTGGAGTTGAGTTTTGTTTAGTACCAGTTCCAACCCTACCTAACATCTCCCCTAGAGCAATGGCATCCACCATTTCTGCCCAGTCATTCTTTCAGACCATGTTTCTACATGAACCATTATTTACATGTTTGCTGAGTTATCATTGTCCTCTGCATAGTACTTATTACTCATCTCCAAACAGCAGTTCACTAAGAGTTGATTGAAATTGCAACCTCAGTACTTCTTTGGGAGTGATTAAGGATACAAAATCAATGCAGCATGGAGAATTGAGTGCTGAAGGCTGGTGGTTGGCTCTCAAATGAGTTATGGGACATAGAAATCAGGTTAATAGGGTGAGCACCTTAATTTATAAGGTGTCCTAAGGTAATTGACTTCTTAATGTCTCTAATAGGAAGTCAAAACAGCCTACAGTCTATGCAAACTTATATATTTCTGAGCATAAACATAATGTGTGGGGACCTTTATAGACAATCTTCTGGATGAATATATTACAAATTGTTGATTGTGATGACCTTGGGTGAGGTGGGAATGGTTTAGTGCTATTCAAGGAACACACACAGAGCCATGTCTCTTGATTGAAGTTTGCAGAGGAAGAATGTATGTGATGACATTATTTATGTATGTGAGTGCATTATTGTGAAGAGGAAGCACAAATAAAACTTAGGGGCTGGGGAGATGGCTCAACTGGTAAAATGCTTACTGTGCAACCTCAAGGACCTGAGTTTAGATCTGCAGAACTCATGCATGGCCTCGTATATCTGCAACTATAGCACAAGGTGAATGAAGACAGGTGGGTCTTCAGAGATCACTGACTAGCCAATCTAGAGAATCAACAAACATTGAGTCCAATGAGTGACCCTGTCTCAAAAGATAAGGCAGAGAATGATGAGGAAAATACCTGGTGTCAACCTCTAGACTCCACACACATGTACACACATACACACATACATGTATACACTCACATGTACACATATGTATACATACTTGCACACAAACACACATACACACATGTATATACACATGTACACATATGCATACACACATACCCAGAGGCATGCACATAAAAAAGCACAAAATTTTAGCAATAGTTTAAAACAGCTTTCTGCATTCCCCGATGGGGAGCTGCTGCAGGTGTGGAGAACAGCTGAGTACTGAGTTCTCTTTTATCTCTGTCTCCTTTTCTCTCTGTTGATACTCCAGCTCAGAGTGGAGCCTTTAGACATAAGAACTGCTCGCCTCCATTCTCCATGCTCAGCTTTCCTAATGCTGTGACCCTTTAATACAGTTCCTCATGTTGTGGTGACCCATGACCATAAAATTATTTTGGTTGCTACTTCATAACTGTAATTTTGCTATTGTTATGAGTTGCAATGTGAATATGTATGCTTTCCAATGATCTTAGGGGACTCCTATGAAAGGGTCATTTGACCCCTAAAGAGGCTGCAGGTTGAAAATCAATAGTTTAAAGGATAGATATGAATAACTGGATCCTAGGTATTTCTTATCATGGTCCTTGAATATTTTAAACCATTTACACAGTTAGTTTTAGAGATATAGTGTGATGTTGCTCTGAAATGTCACAACCTGGCATAGAGAGCATCATTCAGAAACAAAGAGAGATCTGTTCCAGAGAAACTTAACAGCTGTGGTTGAGCAATACACAGAAGCATTGGGATGGATTGCCATCTTGTTGTTGACAATTTAGGGATTAAGCTGTTTTCCTGGAATTCAAGTTCATATCTGTCACACAGATCTGACTATTAAGTTTCACCTTAGGTTTCTTGATTTTGGGATTAATATTTATACACCACGTTGTAACCATCATGTTTATGAAACTGGTTGGTTATAAAACTCTTATGGTGATTTGAATATGATTTGCCCCTATTAATTCAAATGTTTAAATATTTGACCTCCAGTTGGTGGAACTGTTTCGGAAGGATTAGGAGGTGGAGCTTTATTAGAGGAGGTATGCCATTGCGGGCAGCCTTTAAGGTTTCAAAAGACTCCTGCCTGTCCTAGTATGCATCTATGTCCCTGTGTCCTGCTTGCAGATCAAGATTTAGGCTCTCAGCTGTTCCTGTCACCATGCTTTTGGTTTATCATCATGGATTCTAACCCTCTGAAACTGTAAGCCCTTTTAAATGCTTCTTTTTATAAGTAGTTTTGGCCATGGTGTTTGTCATAGTAATAGAAAAATAACTAAGACAAGTCTTAAGAATTTTGAATTCACCAAGGAACAGCAGGGCTGAGCAGAAAGAATAAGAATGCATTAGAATGAATTGTCTCCAGGATTCTTTTAAGCAAAAACCTATGAGCAATTTCAAGTACAGGAAGATCTGAGTTAAAAGGCTAAATTTTATAATTTCTGCAGCCTCACTATAATTTTGTAACTATAGATGCTTGGGTATATTACGGCAAAGAGACGTTCCCCATAGACTTATTTATTTAGATCCACTTGGTACCTAACTGGTGACCCTGTTTGGGGAAGTTAGGAGGTGGAGGCCTTGCTGGAGGAAGTAGGAAGTACCTTCCTGGGGATGGGCTTTGAGAGCTTATAGCCTCTTCTTGATTCCTGTTATCTTTCTCCTCTCATTTCCTTAATGCAGATGAAAATGTGATGTCTCTGCTCTAAGGTTCTAACCCTAACCCTAACCCTAAGGTCATACCTTTCCCTGCAGAATCTATTCCCACAACCTCTTTGTTAAGTTGCTTTCAGTCATGGTGTTCTATCGCAGTAACAGAAAAGTAGCTAATGCAAGCATTTCTCTGGGTCTTTTGTCTTTATACCTGTTAATAAGGGTGTGCTACTCTGTATAATTTCATTGGTCCTAAATCAAGCATAGAAATGTACGAAAAGTAAGACATGTTCTATTGGCCCCATAGATTGTGAAAGGCAACAAACATTCTCAAGTTGACATAACCAGAATTTCTGTGGGTGATCTATAAAGCATAAGATCACATGTTCCATTTCTATGTCTCACAACCTAGTTTCTTATGTATTTCTTCCTTTGCCTGTGTGTGTGGTATGTGATATATATATGCGTACATGTTCTATTGTGCATGGAAGACAGTGGTCAATGTTGAGTTTCTTTCTCTTATCCTTATTTATCTTATTTTTTGAGGAAGCCTTCCTCACTGAGCTTGGAGCTTACTGATTTAGCTAGACTGGCTCTCACCAAGTCCCATCTTCTGCCTTCACCTTTCCAGGCATGGGGTCACAGGTGTATACCATCACAAACAGTTTATTCCATGAGTGCTAAAGATCCAAGCTCAGGTCCTCATACTTGCAAGGAAGCACTGTACCCCCTGAGCTATCTCTACAGCTCTGTCATATATTTCTAATGTCAGGAAAACATGGTGGCTGTATAGTCAAAAGATTGCCCATACTGCCCTTTCATATCTGCAGAAAACATCCTTTGGTGATTGACTCCTTCACATTTCAACAGTATCCAAGGACCTCCCAGGCTTTGTTATTTAGTGAAAATGAGGTTTAAGGGTTATGTAGAGGGATGGTGAGGATGTATTTGGATCACTCCCTTGGGAAACAGCAGAGCTTCTATAGTATCTCTGTATCCAAGAAGAAAAACAAACAAACAAGGTATCTTGTATTTTTATCCATTGAAATTCATGTATACTCTGCCCATTAGAAAAAGAAAGAGAAAGATTTGCTATGGCACAATTCAGTAAACACAGTGCCAGGCTCCTCTGCTGGGTTATGCAACAGAATGGTGAAAAATACACATCCTCTCCAGGGCTGCCTTCTTGTTATGAGGATAATTATGTCTGTTTGCAAATAGTTGTGAGAAACAGAACTGAAGCAATGGCATTTCTCGATGGCTTGCTGTTTCCCTTCTCACTTGAGGACTTGCAAGATGAGGGACTGGTTACCAAACTTTTTTATGTAAAGCCAATGGAATGGTGACATCAGGAAACTGAGTGAAGTCAGCAGCAACTTCAACTATAAGGCTCCATCTTTGCCTAAGCACATACAGCATCATCCTTATTCACATCTTAGATCATCTGTGGTGCTAGGAATCAAACCCAGGGCCTCATACACGCAAGGCAAAGACTGCTAACTGAGATACATGGTCAGCCCTTCATCTTTGCTTTATCTATGAATGTATCTCCATTAACTCAAAATTTAAAAATGGATTAAAACATACAGCAGCACTTAGTCTAGTAATTTGAGTAATTCAAGATTTTCTAATTAATAACTGAATCAGTCAGTTTTCTATTTTTCTTTATCCCTTCAAAATCTTGAAACTTGAATGAGAGTGATTTAGATCAATGATTCACAAGAATCAGGGAGCACCTAAATATTCAAGTACATCTTATAGAAAAAAATATACTCCACATTCTGACTCAGACACATTTATACATACTCACTCAAGAATAAATTTTATGTAATGACATCCTACTCTGTGGGAGGCTTTTCTACATCTTTTAATTAATTTTGTATGTATATGTATGTGTGTGTATGTATATGTGTGTATATGTGTGTATATGTATATGTATGTATTTTGTATGTATATGTATGTGTGTGTATGAGTATGTGCACAAGAGTTCAGTTCCTGTGGAGGCCGGAAGAGGGCACTAGATCCTTTGAGCTGGAGTTACAGATGTGGGCTGTTTCATGGGTTGCTAGGCAGTAAACTCCAGTCCTCTGTAAAAACAGAGAGCACTCTTAGCTGACAAACTACTTTCCCAGCTTCTCCTGTATATTTCCATCCTATCATATAAGTAAACACACATGTCCTTCCCCATATACTAAGCTGGTTTAATGACTTGAAATTGGAACCCTGATGTGGAATGTATTTCTGTATGCTGTGAATATCATTCATTAATAAAAGAACTGTCTTGGCCTATGGCAGGCATCTTAGAAGTAGATGGGGAAATTGGAGCATAGATAGGGGAAGGAGGGCAGAGTCAAAAGAGACACCATCCAGCTGCCCAAGGATCAACATGTAAAAGTAACACAGGTAAGCCATGGGCCACGAGGCAAGACAGATGAATGGAAATGGGTTGAATTAAGATGCAGGAGCTAGCTAGCAATATGTCTGAGCTATAGGCCAAGCAGAATGTAATTAATAGGAGTGTCTGAGTCATTGTGGGGGGCCTAAGCAGCAGAGGGCAGGTTCAGACCTTGGAACTAGGCTGGGCCAGAAACCTCTTATTACAGAACCCTAAGAGCTCTGTGGTCCAGAATTCTAGTTTTTTCATTCATACTTCTCTTAGAGTTTCTTTGCACATAGATGATCTAGTCAAAAAATGTCACTAAGTAATATTTTTCAAATAAAAACATTATTCTCTTGGACAGCGTTGCCCAAATTATCCTTTGTTTGGCTTCACTGTTCCTCAGGCTGCTGAGAACACAGCACTATAAGATAGTGATAGCTGCTTGCCAAAGGGCTACAGAATCTGTAAAAAATTTGTGCTTTAATATCTCCATTGTAGGAAAAAAATAGGGAGAAAGGGGGGAGAGAAATAGAGCTGTCTCTGTTGGTCTGCAAAAGAGGTGTAGGAACGTGCTGGCACCCAGGTCCCATGAAGCCTGAAGTCTGCCAAGTATCATAGGGGCCAGCCAGAATTTTGTGTGATTTATATTTTATCCTTGCTAGACAAAACAGTGCTCAAGGGGACACAATTAAATCAAGATGGCAGTTTAAGGCAGAACATCATTTCTCCCTTGACCCCCCAGGCCATCCCCAAATCCTCTGTAAAATTCGCTCTCGGATGTCTTTAAATAATGAAAACAAACCAATGGCCCCACAAGCAGAACTGCCCATAGAGTCACCTGAGTTTTCTGTAGCACTGACTGTAGATATACAATTGAATGTACTGAATTTAGGGCTAAAAACAGTGGAATGAATTCCACCTAGGCTTAAATCATTGAGAGCCTGAAATGCTAAGAGTGTGGTGCTGGATCCTGGGATCAGAAAAGCAAGAGACTGAATAGCTCTCAGTATAGTTGGTAGAGCTTCCATGTACTCAGCCATGGCCATATTGCAAGCACTGTGCAATGTCTGCATGCAAAGAGCTATAGATGTTAGGATTCTGTTCTAGCCCCTTAAACCACACGTTGCCAATGGCAACTGGCCTGGCCTCACCCTGAGTTCTGATGTCAAGTTCCATTTAAGAAGGATTCCCACTGCCAACCATCTCTCTCTTTTGTCTTCCCTTTCTCTCACCCTGACAGAGGACATATGCTCCCAACCTCCTTCTCCTCTCTTCTTTCTTCTTCTCATCTCTCTCTCTCCCTCCCTCTCCATATCTCTTCTTTCTTCCTTCATAACAATAAAATCTTTCTATGCACACCCAGCCTAAGTGTCTCCTGTTGTGCCGCCCCCTTCACCCACCTCCCACCGTGTGCACATGGGGCACGAGGTCTCCATCCACTGCTATCTACCAGCAACAGCGAGTAAACATGATATCACACCATAACACAACAATAGGTACTCAAGGACAGTGCACAGGGAAGGTGCTTTGAGTAGGACTTTGAAGATTGAGTGGAGTCATCAAAAATCAAAGGACAGAGAATAAAGCAGATATTAAAATAATCACACTAGATTTTAGCCAAAGGGCCAAGAAATGATGCAGATTCTAGATTTAATGTATATACATATCTAGTAAAATACACATTTCTATTATATGACATGAGTGTGGAAGAAAGAAGAAGAAATCTAAAGGGTAGGGATTGGGGGATAGGAGGAAGTCTTCGGAGTGATTAAGAAAGACAACTATCACATTTTTATATTTAGAAACGTTTGCATATGTATACTTAAAATCATGAGAACAAGAGGGGAGCTATATGGCCGAGCATTGGGTAAGCAGGAGTGGTGTAGCATAAGGGAGGTCAATGGGGAAGATGGATATGAGCAAAACACAATGATAAACATGTAGGAACATGTTATAGAGGAACATACATTTTAGATAGTAATTAGAAATTAGTTATTAAATCAGACAGAGGAAACTAGACTGACAAAATTTATTTGGATTCAGGGTGGTGAGGACTATATGACTTTGGCAGCCTGGAGCAGATAAGTGTAGGGATGGCTTAGTGGGCTTGATTTCTGTCGCATACAGGTTTATGATACAAGCAGAGTGGGAATAAGTTGATATCAACTAGAGAAGACACTTGGGTGTCATGGCAGGGACTTCTGTGTTTATTGGGCATTTAAACATGATGTGGCTTGTTTCTTCTCTCATTGTCCACTGTGTGCAAATCTTGTCTTCCCTAGTGATCATAGTGTGGATTTGGGTTATTTATCACCTCAGCATTAATTTTATAAATGAAGAAACAAAAGTATAAGTCATTTGGTTAAAAGAGAACCTTCTGGGAGATTGGGGAATACTCAGCCTATTTGCATTTAGATAGAAGTAATCTTCCTGCCTTCTTTGTATGGACTGGCTCCTAGTCAAAAGAACAACAGTCCACTGTTGATTTAAATTGAGCAGGAAGAAGTGCAGGGACAGGTGGGTGTGCCCGATAATCTCACTATTCAGGGCACAGAGCAATGTTATGTGAGGGCACCTCCATCTGGGAACCCTTCCAAGGGCTTCAAGCCACAGAAATGCAGAAGGATCAAATAAAGAAGCAGAAAGTAATAACAAATAATTGTCCCCTGACCCTGTATCAGCTACACCCTACATCCCACCGACAAGGGCAGAAGGTGGTTCCTTTGGGGCTTTAAAAGAAAGCGCTTCTCAGTTGAATGAAATCAGAGCCAGAGATTATCTGGAGCCTCTAAAAATGTGTCTTGTTACTACTTCTACTGAACGTAGAATGAAGGCCACAGGAAGAGGCTCCTAGACGTACCACTTACAAGAGTTGGTGAAACACTTCTGTCACTTGGTGATTTTGGTCTGGTGGGCTGCTTTTGATTTCCACAGAGTCAGACTCTCTGGCACAAGGTGCCATCTTGAACATAAGATGTATTCATCCCAACCAAAGGGCCATGATCAAAATGCAAGGGTTGACATGCATGACAATGTAAAAATGAAGCTTGTATCCTGCATGCTAAAAAATAGGACAAAGTTCACTTGGGGTTCAGGGTAGTGAGAACTGTCTGAAGCAGGTAAGTATAGGTGCTTTAGGGCTTGTTTAGTGTTATATTTTTGTTGAATACATGTTTATGGGATAAGTGGTGTGGAAATAAGCTGATATCAAATAGAGAAGACACTTCAGTGTTATGGCAGCTGTTGTATCCATGTCTAGAAGACCCCCAAAGACCACCACTGAGTTGGACTCGATGCAAATGCATGAGGGTTTTATTGTTATGAGCAGGCTCCAAACAAA